>JAAGNO010004115.1:12604-27989 GCA_033439905.1 Ceryle rudis | reverse complement strand
GCTGCCACCCTCCCAGCCTCGGACCCGGCTCGTTCCGGCTAAAGTTTCGCGGTGCTGATTTACGACTCCGTCCGAGTGCCTGGGATCGAGTTATAGCCCCTTCTATTACACGGTGCCTTCTCTGTTAGTCTTGCTGCACGCCACAGATTTATGACGGCTTTTAAGGCAGGCAGTGCGTAAAGAAATACGATCCTAACAAAATATAGAAGGGACCAAAGGAGGTCAGAGCGTGGGAGCTGAACAACTATAGGGTGAGCCAGGATTTCCTCTTATTTAGTGCTCACACCTTTTCAATCTCAAGTGGATTTTGGCAGTCTCGAGCAGCCCTACCCAACGGCTGGGGAGGAGCTGGTAGCCCGCTGAGATGCTTCACCATCAGTGGATCTCTTATTGTGATTTAGCACGTGTAGGAAATCCCAAAATACCATTGGTAAATGAATTTTAGATATAGAGTGCCAGCAAGATGCGTAGCATCAAGGTAGGTAGGAATTGCATATTCATCCAAAGAGGCTTTCTGCCTTGTGACGTCTCTTGCAATGGCATTGACTGATGCTTCTTGAGGTTAATGATGTCCTGCAGAGCTCCTCTGCTTTTAGTGCTGAAGGAGGATAATTTGGGGTAGTCCTTCATAGAGAAGTAGAGCAAAAGCTATGCCTGGTTTTATTGATGTGATGGTGTGATGAGGAAAGTAATAGAGCTCTAAGCAATTCTACTTTACAGCATTATTTACATATATACATCAATGATTACAAAAAGTAAGAAAAATACACTCCCTACCTTTCCTTTGCAGATGGATAACGTGAGAGCTTGCAGCACGTGCAGGACGACATGAGGACAAGGGCAGAGCTGCAAGGAGTCACCTGCAGGACCATAGCCTGCATTGAACACTCTGCAACACGATGCAAAGCTGGTAGGAGGGAGGAAAGCTGTAATTACAGCCAACACCTACTGTTGAGGCCTGGTCTTGAAACAGAAGCCAGGAAGAGGAGCTTTTTTGCATCTGAGGTGAGTGCCACAATCCCCTCCAGCTACAGTATCGTTCCCTTTCTTAGTAAGAGAAGTTCTGGGCTGCTCCCTTGTGCTCAGATTTGCTATCATTATTTCTCTATCTGAGGAAAGAAACGTGTCCCTTCTGGCTACAGCCTAGGACTGCAGCAAGGCTTCAATGGCTTTTGGTGGTGTGTGTGTGTGTTTGTTTGCTTGCTTGTTTCCTTTTTTTGAAAGGCACCCAACAGTCCAAATAATAGTCCACCTTCTCCTCTAAGCTTCCAGAGCAACATGCTCTCCCATTCCTCAGCTGCTCACACCTTAGGCCCTTTCTAAAGCAAGGAAAGTTAAAACAGGCCAGGCCCTAGATGTTCTCTGGTAATTTCACAGGTCACTCACTAGTCCACATCTGAAGCAGTTTTTCTTCAGACGTCCAGACTCTCATGAGATGTAAGATAGCAGAACTCACGGTCAACACAAAACCACCTCCCTGGGGTCTTCTGCAGATAAAGTTGTTTACCTGACTCCAGAGGTGTCTCAAGTTTATAAAATTAGAAGCACTTCTTTAGCTTTCAACATAGAATATATTTAAAGACAAGTAAACCAGTTCTCAAAAGTGTGCAGGAGGTTTGTTACGCTGATCAGTTACCCACCGCTGCTGCCATTTCTTCCCCGGGTGCAATGCTTCGAAGCCTGGGGCTTTGCCTTAGGAGGTCACAGCTGTGGATCTTCTCCTGAGACACGTTCTCCTCCAACAGGGCGACCAAAGAAGGGTGAGTGATGTAACGTTACCACGAGGGGAGATGTGTGACCTCCCGCTAACCCTGATTACTGAATTTCTCATCTTTATGTCATCACAGTACGTGCTCTTTATGACGGTATCGAAACCAATCTCTTTTTGAAAGGTTAGTACTATGGTACATATCTAAGTGTAATGTCCTGATCAGTCCTTGTGTATTTTGAATGTGCAATATCACTGATGACATGTCGAGACCTCGTACACTATGTATGTGCTTCCTCCTTTTTTTTCCTTCCAATGTTGTTTTGATGATTTACCTCATCAGAGGTATCTGTTTGAAAGACCTGTGTTTGTTGTCCTCAGCTTAGTCCTTTATTAGTGACGATGTGGAGATGAGCAGGGAACAACTGCATCCTACCTCATGCAATAAGAGACCTAGGGAGGTGTCTCTGCCCCTTTGGGAGATTCAAAATGATCAAAAAGTGACGCTTTTTTTCTTAAGCTGTTTGGTTAAACAGTGACTCTTTTCTGTTGAGTGTACCACAGTGCCCTTGGCAGCTCCAAGAGCAGTAAGAGTGAGAGGTTTATGTGGATGACCACAGCAGATGTAGCACTCTTGTCCCCACTGAGGATGAATCCTTGGAAGGACAGAGTCTAATTTTATGAAGGGACTTTCTCACTCAAGTTTAAAAGTTGTGAAAGGCTTTTCTTATGGTAGGACCACTGGCTTAAAAGAGTTTTGGCAAGAAACTGCCACAGTATTAAACTCGCTTTCATTTAGGTGGTCTTCTCCTTGATACACTTGCTTTGCAGTAGTGACTTGGCTTGAAAAGAACATTGTGGAGAATAAACAGGATTAAGATAAACCTAAAAGCTGCTGTATTTGTATTTGGGGGGGTTCCCTGCTTTGGCCAGGGGTAGACTTTCAGCTGAAAGCAGTCTCAAGTTGATAGCAGACCTTGCTAGGTGTAATTAGTTAGCTTGCTAGTTAGTAATTTTTGCCTTATGTTTCTCAGATTATTCTGTTCTTCTTGGCGGGAGCCTATTGCCCTTGCACTTGATTTGTGCTCTCAATTATAACCATTCCAGTGGGACACATAACTTGGATTTTATGATAGAATGAAATTATAAAAGTCATAGCTTAAACTGAATTGCACTACTGGCTGGGCTGTGTTATGCATATTTAAATGAAGAAAGGTCACAACACTGCACCACCACAAAAAGGGGCACATGATGTCTTTATCTGTAGAACAAGGATAATGTTTTCAGCTCAAATAGACCAAGACTTACTGCAAGTTTAAGGACACACAACCTCGAGTTTTTATTTAGCATCGCTAGGCTGTGTTGTAACAACTGTCAGATGCTGGTTAACGGTCCAACAGTAGCTGAGGGGACTGAACCTTTTACACTAGCTGTTGCTTTCCGCTTAACAGTTTCAGGTGAACGCAGCCTCTTGTTTTCTATGCAGCCAAAAACTCAGCCACAGACTGTACTGCTGATAATGCAGTAACAGAAATTACCAAGCAGTTCTAAACTTTGCCAGTGTTCCTTCTTCTTTGGGTGGCAAATCTAGATCCAGCTTCTATGTGTGGAAAACCCAAAACCTCCTAAATATAGCTTTAGTTTTCTGCTTCACAGCTACAAGCAGCACATAGCCATGAATCAATAAAGAAGGGCTATAAACACTCTCCTGGCTCCGTAGCGTACTTAATCTCGACCAGGGGCTGTAGTAAACCACAATTCCCTTGCTGCAATAAATGCTGCAGACTCCAGAGCCAAGCAAAAAGTTTAATTAAAAGCAAACTGATCTATATAGATATATAGATCTATCTGCTGACACAATCTCTTACTCTTGCATCTGAAATATATATACCCAGCCTCTTCCTAGAGACACTGGATGATTTAGACTTCAATTTCACTTAAGAAGCCTCTCAACTAATACTGTCCAAAGAGTGTCTGAGCACACAATACAAAAAGAGTTTCTGTTAACTAACTGCATTGATCTCCCATCGCTTTACATGCCCAAAGTATCAGCTGTTGAGTTATTTGCCTCATTTGAGAAGCTTAGTAACATTTCCCTGTGCTCTAAGTAGTCAGGCATCGCTGAACTTTTAGGAGTGCTACATTTGGCAGTTGGTGGCTATGACAGCACTAGTGCCATACATTATATTTTGGCTTTAAGAAAGCTTGGCAACTTTGAGGAAGTGTCTTGCTGATGCTTTAGCACCAGACAAGCTCTGCTCACATGAGCAATGTTTGACAAGCTGTTCTATAAACATTAAATGAAAAGCAGTTTCTGGCTGTTTTGTGTCCAAGGTCTACCCTAACACTACACGCTTTGGCCTGGAATCATGCCTTCTCCCACCGTACCCCTGTGCGCTGTAGCTTCTTGATGAGCATGACGTTGTAAGCCCCAGAGTTGAGTCACAGGAAAGTCTGGGTTAGATGGTACCTCTAGAGATTATCTGGCCCAAATTGCTATTGAAAGCAGCACCTTGGACTTGGTTTTCTGGGGCATTGTCAAGCAAAGTCTTTAATATTTCCGCCAAGAAATGTCCCAGCATTTTCTGGGAAGCCTATTGCAATGCTCAGTTGTTCCCTGGCTTACAAATTTTATTTTTTTTTCTTATATCCAGAAGGAATTTTGCCTAAACCAACTTGTGTGCATGGCCTCTTGCCCTGCCACTAGGAATCCTTTTGAATAGAGTATCTTCATCTTCTCTATATACCTTCTTTGGGTGTTAGAGACACTGTCTAGATCAATCCTGAGCCTTTTCCTCTAGAGAAAGAGCTAGAGGCTGAACAAATCCACTTCCTTTAGCCTTTCTTCGCATGCCAGGTTCTCCAACCCTCTAATCATCTTGGTGGCCCTCCAAGGAACCTTCTTCAGCTTTTTGATGTCTTTCAGTGTCGAGCAATGGGCCCAAAAGTAGACCTTAAATTCCAGGTGGAGCCTAACAAGTCCTGAACAGAGCTGCGTATACCTTGGCTGGCCTAAGTAGTATGTTTGTGCAGACGCTGGCAGTTTGTGCTACTGGCCCAACAGTATGTTGATGCTGATTGTTCTGAAAGTGAAAAAGGAGGAGGATATCAAGTGTCATGGGACTCGGGAATAACACAAGGTTTAGTTGGTTTTGCTTTCTCAGAAAAAAACCCACAATTTTTCCTTCAGGGAATAAAAATATGTAAAAAGTATGTGTGACACGAATGAGTGCTGGTGTAAAATCTATAAAAGCAATATTGGAGAGGCAAACCAGCTTCTGACACAAGATGAAATAAACAGTTCTAAATAGCTCTGAGAAATTAGAGGTCATGTCTATCGGGGACCAAACTGTCCTTTGTCCTCGGCTGTGGCCAAGCTGCATGTAGGTGTGTGATGGGTTATGGAGGTGGTTAGTGGTGCAGTGCTGCCTCTGTCCAAGGCCTCCAGATGCCCGTAGGACTGTAATGGGGTAGGGACGTGGTAGGCTATTGCAGCATCCCTTTTGTCCACTTGACAGACTGAGAGGGGTGGGGTCGTTCAGTCTGGGGAAGAGAAGGCTCCAAGGAGACCCTATTGTGGCCTTCCAGTGTCTTCAGGGGGCTACAAGAAAGCTGGGCAGTGATGGGACTGGAGGGAATGGATTAAAACTAGAGATGGGTCGATTCAGGTCAGACATTAGGAAGAAGTTCTTCACCATGAGGGTGGTGAGACACTGGAACAGGGTGCCCAGAGAGGTGGTGGAAGTGTCATCCTTGGAGACTTTTAAGACCAGGCTGGATGGGGCTCTGAGCAACCTGCTCCAGTGGGAGGTGTCCCTGCCCATGGCAGAGGGGTTGGAACCAGATGATCTTTAAGGTCCCTTCCAACCCTGACAATTCTATGTTTCTGTGGGAAGTTCCCAGCTGCCTGTGGGCCCAGGATTGGTTACAGAGAAGGGGATGTGGTATGTAGATGTTTGGTGGTGGAGTGCTTCCTTTGCACACAGCTGTGGGGATCTTCAGGCGCGTGTAAGACCATGACAGATTTCAGAGAATGTGGGTGGATGCTGTTAGGAGATGGTGTTCGGACAGGAGCATACTGTGTTCTGATCCCATCCCACTCTGCGTGCCTTTATGTGATGCAAAGAGAAGCAGTGAAGGAGGAGCCAGTGTGGCCTCTCCTGCCTGTCATAGTGCTTGGCGTGTGCCCGTCTGGCTGTGCCACTAACCGGCCTGTGGGACGGGCCACCACCAGTGCTCTGCCTGATGTGACATCACTAGGGCTGGTGCACCACTGAGACCTGGGGCTGTCTAGCCTGGAGAAGAGAAGGGTGAGAGGGGATCTGATCAATGTTTACAAACATCTGAAGGGTGGGGGTCAGGATTCATAGAGTCATGGAATAGTGGGTGTTGGAAAGGACCTCTTGGGATCATTGAGTCCAACTCCCCTGCTCCAGTAACATGTCCAGGTGGGTGAAGAAGATGGGACCAGTCTCTTTTCAGTTGTGCCAGTGATAGGATGAGGGGTAATGGTGGCAAGCTGGAACACAGGAAGTTCCACCTCAACATGAGGAAAACCTTTTTTTCCATTGAGGGTGACAGAGCCTGGATCAGGCTGCCCAGAGAGGTGGTGGAGTCTCCTTCTCTGGAGACTTTCAAAACCTGCCTGGACACAGGTTTTAAGAACTTATAAGCTGTCAATATTGCATGACATGGAGCCATGGATCCTTCCAGTATTCCAAATTTTATTTTAGTTTTGTTACAGATGCTAGCATTTATAGACCCAAAAATGAGCGCTACATGAGCGAGTAGAAGGTTATTTCTCTACAAGTCTAAATTTTGTAGGGACATGTCATCGAACAAGACTCTTTTGAATGGTTCTGGTGCTCCTGCTTTGGTAACAATAAACTAGAATAGACCTTAAAAAATAAAGGGTTGGGGTGGGCATAGGAAGTGATTGCTCTAGCTAAAAATAGCTAGAAAAGGCAACTCTTAGCTGTAGAGGAAAATTTCAGCACAGAGGTAAAAACAGTCCCCGAAGTGATGATCCCTGCCTCATTATCAGGCTCCTCCTCTGTGCAGGAAAACTTACCAGCAGTTTAAATACCACAGGGTGTATGAAAAACATCACCAGTTTTATACTGGTGATTATTTCAAAGTCATTCCATGAAGTCACTGTAATTAAGCTTCTCAGTGCTCTAAATGCCTGGGATGACCAGGAGTAGTGATGCCAGATAGAATCCAAGAAGGATGGAGACGTTGCATTTCTGTGCTTGTAAAACTCAGCCCAAACCCACCAGGTGGTGGCAGGAAAAACTTCCATGGCTGGTCACTCCTTACAGTTTATTTTTACTCTCTCTTTTATGGGGTGTAGAGCAACAGGTGATGTATTAGATTTCATTCAAGGCATTTATGAAGAGAAATCACATTGGGCCTGAAACTAGTGATGAAAAATTGCATAATGTCTCCATAGGTTGCAAGGAAATATGGAAGAAAGTACAATTTATGGGAGCAGCAATAATGTCTCGGCTTTTTCTGAGAAGGCTGTAAAGGCACTGAAAACACAGTAATGCAAACAAGGACAGGATAAGTAATTTACTTAATAGACACCAGAAAGCAACACAAGGTAAGCCAACAAGAGAGCTTGATGTGGTGCAGGGGGAAAGATCTGACAGCCAGTGAAGTAAGAATGAATCTCTCAAATTGTGGTGGTTTGTTTGTTTGGGTTGTTTTGGGTTTGCTTTGGGGTTTTTTTTATGAGAAGCTCTGCTGGAAAAATATCTTGATTTGTGATTATTAGAACAGGGTTAGTAATCTAGTGCAATGAGGTAGAGAGGGGAGAAAGCAACGTATGCGGCCTTGGGTAGAGTGTATAGGCTGCAAGGAGGGGTGGGTTTTGGCCGGAGGAGCTTTAGCTGTCCTCTGACCCAGGCATGGTTTGCCAGACTAAACAAGGGGTAATCAGTGGTGCAGGAGGGCTGGGGGAAGGGCTATTTAACCTCTTGAGTCCCACTTAGGACTTCAGTGAGACAGAGGCATGATGCCAACCACAGGCTGGCCAAGTGCGTGTGTGTGCTTTACCCCCCATGCAGATATTTGGGTCTGCCAGTGACATGAGAGCTCAGAACTCTCTTGACTTCCACCTCTCGGGCAATGCCATCACCTCTGTGTGCTCTTTCTATGGCCTCTGAAAAAAAAAAAAAAACAAATGCACCTGGAGCTGCAAGGCTTTCTCAATGTTACCTTGCCAGTAACATGCAAGAAGCATCCTCATCCACCATAAATCATGCTCAAACTAGTATAAATATTTGTTAATCAGGGCCCTTTGAAAGCTGTGCTACAGCTTTGCCTGTAAATCTCGTTGGGCAATGCTGTGGCTTGTACCTGCAATAACATCTAAACCAGGCACTTTTCTGGAACTTCTCTGCTCAGCTGGAGGAGGAGGGAGGGAGACGCACAGTCTGGTATATAACCATGCAGCTAAAACACGTTTCTGCCTCTGAAAGTTAGAGAAATAACAGTCCTCTGCCAGCCCATGACCTCTGGATTGGCGGGTATGGACTTGTGGAGCAGTCAGCCACAAATTAATAGAGATTTTTTATTTTTTTTTCTGGTCTGTGAACCATATTATTCACAGACTTTCACCATTATTTCTTTCTTCAGCTCCTTCTTTGGTTTGGTTCCCGTTCAGCTCTGCTTTGGCGTAATCACAGCCAGGCTGAATAGGAATTTCAGCCTAACCAAGATCTCTGTCGGTACAATGCTTGTTTCTTGTTGTGATACAGGTGTTATCGAGGAATTCAATGAAGTTTGATGAGTACAAAGGTAGTCTTCTGACTTTTTGTGGCTGTCATAGTTATGTCTGTTCCATCTTCAAAGTCTTCACGGCCCGTGGAGCGGGAACGAGGGATGGTCAGAATATCTGCTCTACATAAACAATGTATGACATCAGAAATACACCAAACACCCTGCAAGCACTACTTATAAATATGAGACGTGTATTACCACTATCAGAGGCCTATATAGAGGCAAAATAGATACTTTCAACTTTGGGTGTTGTGAAGCCAAAATGCTCCAATCTGGACTGAAAGTCTGTGACTCAAACCACACTCTACTGAGCTCAGAATTCAGTTTGAAATTCCAAGATGAGAGGAACCCCAATTTTAGACTAAATTATTTAATTTAGAATAAATTAAATTTTTTTTTCTAACTACCATCCTGTCAAGTTACCGAAACTGAGAACAAATTATCAGTTACTAAAATACATAATGAAGTATCTCTTTAAGTGGAAGAGGCCAACTTGTCTTTGCCCAAGGATCAGTATACGACTTTGCAGCACAAGACTATATATCATTTGAACACTGTATTTCTAAATGCAATAGTTTCAAAGTGCTTGCTTTTCATATGCATGTTTTGCTGCATGATGAAATTAACTGTAATGATGATTTCCTCTCGGCTGGCTCTCAGTTTCCTTATATATACACAGGCACATGTACATAGTGAAGCATAAATTCTTAGTATATTAATGAAATGTCCAAGTTGTAACAACTATATTTGTAAATATGTCCACCCCAGCTGCAGCAGAAAGTCTTTCTGCCGTAACGTTCCTTGGAATTTAACACTACTTGCAAAGATAGTGAATAGATTCCTGCAAAACACCGTGGTGAGAAAAGGTAGGTGTTACTGGTGTCATTAATATGCTTTTTCTTATACAGCGAAACAATGCAGGAAGAATTCAATTCCGTTGCCCTGTGTTGCAGGTGTTACAGCACAGAGAGAGACAGCTGACCCAAAACTCTCCCCCTCTCCATCTTTTGGACGTTGGAACCTTTCTTGCAGAGTCATATTTAGCAAAGACTATAATTTTGTACTATTGTCTGACTTCTGGGTCACCTATATTATTGACACTGTAAGCATCTTGCTGGGCCGAGAAGCAAATAGGCAAGGGTGCCATGATATTTTTGGTGTAAATCGTTACATGGAGCATTGCTGTTACTTTGGGAGGACCACAGAGTATTTTGGACTTGGGTAAATTACAACCGTGGGCTTTTTGTGCGCCAACTAAAACAGCACAAAAAATATATTCCTTCCGTGCCTAGCAGTTGCAAGTCTTTCACAAGAGAAAACGCAGTGATCTGGCTATAAATAGCAACTTAACTAAAATTAGATAGAACTGGCAGGCTCTCGCCAATGAATGGCAGCACTGTTAATATGCTCATCAGGTACTGGAAGGGCTCCAAATCTGACAAGGCACGCTACGGCGCAAACTTTCTGTGCCTGGAAAAATGAGCAGAAATGGCTGAATGAATAGGGATGGGGATGTTTTTATAGCTGGATAATAATGTCAGAGCCTGCCTGACGATGCTGATTAAATTTAAAGGGAGTGCTGCAAGTAGGGATGTTTCTCCATATTCCTTATTGCATTGCTTTGTTTACGCTAACAGAAAACGCCACTAAATCTAGTGAATAAAAAAGTGTGGGAAATCATTTAGGAGAAAATTTATACTGAGCTACTTAGTAAATTTAAACCTAGCTGGGTAACAGTGTGAATTTAAAGCGTGTAACTGCTGCTGGATGTTTTCATTCAGAAATGGTTAAGGCTTCTCTGCACTCCTACATGGTGAAGTCACTGAACAGTGAATGAAAATATGAATTGATGGTACACTGGGTACTCAGTGTACTAATCCACTGCCTGTTCCCCTGCTATGGAAACACCAAAACTGCTGTTTGGATTTCTCCTGTTCAGAATAGACCCTGTAGCATAGAAAGTGCCGTTATGGTCACAAAATGGTAGAGAAACTTCAAATGCACAGATGATCTAAGCTGACCTTCTTTCTGCACATAACACCCTTGAAATGCAATCACTTCTGCAATCAATCAGCCTACACTTCCATATAGAGAACTTTTTTTTTCCCCCTAAAAGAATTGTTACCTCGTACAAAGGCACCTTGAGGACATGCTGTATTTCCACAAGGGAAGGCAGAGCTAAGTAGCCGATGAATTGTGAATTTACACTGAGCTTATTATACAGTTTCTCTGTGTTGATAAACCATTAGTTGACTTCAGTTTAATTCATTTTGAGCGTGAATTAAATTAAGATAATTATGGCCAGCCGACTCCTAAATGAGTGTCCATAGAGAAATTTATATGTGCTCGAGTTATATTCACTTTAAATTCACATCTTTTTTTGTTAATTCACTTTGACATCTTGTCTAGGACAAGCCATTGGGTATCTTGGGCTCGTGCTGGAGCACCTTGAAAATAAGGAAGGAGATTTTGAACTAGTCTCAAAACACAGAAGAAAACTCTGATTCTCAGAGGCTTCTAGATAAAAATATTATAGAAATTTCTCTGTTAAACAGAAAACATTTATGCTTGAGCCATTTATAAGAATATTTAGATATAACTACCACAATTTAGCATCTTGTAATGAGAAACATTAAAATTAAGCAATATAGTACTTGGTCTGTGCCATTCTCAAATCAGCACTTCCCAGTCATGAGGAAAAAAAAAACAAAACAGATTTATCCTTGTTATGTCCTAATTAATCTGATAATTTAAATGGGCTAAAATATTTGCTATCACGGCTGGTTTTACAGGACCCATATCCTCATATAGCTGTATTGAGTTGGTTTTTAATGTACAAAAATATTTGAATCATACGCCATTTCATTTTCATTCTTGCTTTGGGAAATAAGCATAAATTATTCTAATTCCAACTCAGAAATAATGACCCTTTGAAACTACTATTGCTTCAGTCCTCCTGCAGGTTTGCCACCATCACGTTAAAAAGACTGTATCAGTGGTCTGAAGGCTTCGCAAAGCTGTAATGAAAAGGAGGTTTAACCATTGCTTGCAGATAATGTTTTTGGCTTAGGAGAAAGTTTGTGTAAACTAAGGCTTTGAAATTTAATCCTGTGGGGGTTAAAACCCAGACTGCTGTTTCTCATTGAGGGAATTTAATATTTGGATTAGGCACTTGATTAGAAAGGTTGTGACCTTTGTTTATGGAATAGCTTCTGCTTTCTTAGGCCAATAGGAGTGAAAAGCTTTGATGTACAGAGCACTGATGGTGAAGTATGTATTCTCACCAGGGAAATGTTACATGTCAGCTGAGAAGGAACAAAGTCTAATGAGGATCCTAATGTGCTTGTTGAATAATCATGTGTACATGGAGTGGAAACAATCAAAGCACCAAACTTAGCAAAAGCTTCCTCTAGGAGGGTATAAAACATGTTAAAGTAATGCTGTGTTTCTGTTGGAAAACCTTTATTTGGAAGACCAGGTATACACTTAGACATAGTAATAAACTCTGAAGATTCAAGAATAAAAGTTTCAGGAGCAAAGATACCCTGGATTCTGAACTGGGGTGTCGATAGAAAAAAATAATTAAACAAAAACTAACAAAGCACCTAATAAAAGTTCAGGCTCCACTTCACAATTCCAGTTTATAACAATTCCCCCACCTCCTGCCCCTTTCCACCTCTCTCGCTTCTTCCACATCAAGTGGAAGTACCATCAGCTCTTCGTGAGGTAGCTGCCACTAGAGGTCAGATGTTTGTCGTTCTCTTTCGTGTTATAAATCACTGTTAGTGCTGTACAGCTTGTCAATAACAGCACTGCAAACTGCCTTAAACGATTCTCTTTCTTATTTTCAGATATAAATACAAATTAGAGATCAGACCAAAAATGAAATGTGAATTTACACCGAGGTTACACATTCTTCAGAATTCAGAACACTTAAAACTTAGTTAGGCTTTTGCTTAAGAAATTTGTAGGGTTTAGTCTGCCACGTACAAAAATTAATTCCCCCAACATGCAAAGAAACATTAATTTGAGTTATTACTGTACCAAAAATAATAGAGAAGCTACACTTGGCATATTAGTAATGGTGCTAAAGATAGTTAGATGCAGTACTTACACTTTCTGAATGACATGGCAACTGACTAATCAAAAGCAACACAGGTTAATGTGGTCTCATACCAGTGCAGAAGCAAGTAGCCAGTGGGGCAGACAGGGTGAGCATAGGAACAAATCAGCTACTTTGCCCCAAAATGAGGGTTGCTGGGCAAGTACCGGTCAGTACAGAGCTGAAAACAAAGGACATGGAGCCAAAGGAACTAGGGAGGAGGAGGTTGATTGATACCTGATGGTCCCATCACACAACAACAATTTCTTTCTGGCGTGCATACAATGTGTGGATGTTTAGAAATAGTTCAACTAAAACAAGTCCTTAATTTTTCCAGCTTGGTCCCAAGAAATCAGTAATACTACCTGGTATAAAAATACCAAGAATGTAAAAAGTTTATTGGGTTTGGTCTTTCCTGATGAATGCAGAGTAGCACTAATAGAACAATCCTTCCAGGCCCAAATATATAATCTTTTCACAGACCATGAATAATTTTATATTTTTATCAGGATCACAATGATTTGCTGAGCAAGACTCAGAAGTAAAATTAAGAACTTAATTTGTTAAAATAAGATGTTATTTAAATCAATTAACTAAAAGGGCACAAGGTGGTGACATCACTGCAATTGTATCTATCTCTGCAGAACTCCACCTGCACCGGTGGACTCCCAACGCCACATCTCCATAGGAATGCTCATTAAAAGATCTTATGGTGATGCCATCTATAGGCCAAGGGCATGTGATGGCCTGTGCAGCAGGTATTTATTAAGCAGCCTTAACTGTCACGGGGAAACACATGCAGACTTACCTCCAGGTGATTAATGGTGTTTCTTCACTGTTCAAAACAGCTCAGCAAAAGGAAAGAATATCCCCACATAGACTTCTCTTTCATGGAACTACTTTCATAACACTCCTCTGGTCCACAGAGCTAAGCAAGAGCAGGGTGGAAGCAGGAGCAGGGTGGTTTGCTGGTGATCAAAGATAAAAATCCTCATCTTTGCTATCCTTCCTTTGTTAAATAAAACAGTTGGGTTCAACAGTTTGTCAGAAACCATTCGCCAGCAAAAAGAGAGCTCTAGGCTATCTGGATGCAGTCCTGTGGGTCTGTGCTAATCAGCCTTGAGCATCGCTGCCATCCCAGCGCTTTAAACTTGTGGTTTTGCTATCTTTTCACTGGAGATCACAGAATCACAGAATGGTTTGGGTTGGAAGGGACCCTTCAAGGTCATCAAGTCCAACCCCCCCGCAGGGAGCAGAGACATCTGCAACCAGAGCAGGATGCCCGGAGCCCTGACCAACCTCTCCTGGAATGGTGCCAGGGATGGGACAGCGACCACCTTGCTGGACAACCTGGGCCATGGTCTCACAACCCTCAGTGTGAAAAATATTAAATATTAAAATATATATATTTTTTTTCTAAGTGTGCTTGAAATAGATAATTTGGTTGTGTGATTTTATCTGTACCTCTATGCAAAATTGCAGGGGAACTTCAGCACAACGTTTTAGAACCGTGACAGGATGAGGAGTGATGTAAATTTAATCACTGAAAACCTCAAAGCTTACAGATTCTGAATTTTGGAGAAATTCAGCTCTATTATCAATTAGATAGACACAATAAATTATTAATTAGACAGCTTTTAAAGGGCCTTACTCTCTTTTTAAAGAAATTGCCCTCTTCTCTTTCCTAGGCTTTCTCCTGATTTGTGTTCATTTTGATTAATGGCAAATCAAGCTCCAGAACAATGAAAGGTATATTGAAAATACCGGGGAGAGCCATAGGTCAGAAATCTCAGCAATAGATACATCATTCAGGTTAGCAGTAGTTAAAAGAAAACCTTGTAATGGTGCTGTTAGGGGTCATGACCCAAGGGAACATACAGAAGTGGAAGTCCATTTCCCTTGATAGTTCAAATCTCTTCTTAGATACCTGATTATATTTCAAAACCTGGTTTTCATTTGGTAAAAGGATTCCTGTAGCTTCACTAGTGTTTTACAGCAAGGAAAAAACAAAAAAGCACTCTAGGTGCAAAAAGATAAAGTCCTCTGTGATTAGTTGATTCAATACTGCATCTATAAGAAAGCCTGGCTTTTCTTTTTTAACTTTACATGGAACTGCACTTGTAAAGGAAACAACACAGTGAGTATTCAAAGTACTTTGATATTCAGGAAATCTCTGCAATCAGTGAGCTTTAGAGAGAGCTGTAAAATCAACCATATTCACGGGAAAATTGTGAATCTTGTTAGAGGTTTTAAGCCTTTTTCATTAAAAATAAAATCCAAAAGTGCCACCCATAGATGATCATTTCCTTGAGTCCCAGAAGCTCGTGTAAGAGTGACTTTTAAATTGCAGAAACTGAATCGAGACATCAAATTCACATGGCTTCAACTTCAAGATCTAAACATGAGGAGACTGTATCCTAAATTTCTTTGTGTTGGAGCATGGTAGTTGTCTCCCAGATCTTCAAGAAACTCATAAGCTTAATTTTATTTCTAGGGGTTATGATTTAGCAAAATGCACCATAGGCCCTGAACATCTTTCAGGACCTGTCCCCTTGTGAAAACCTGCAAATAGTATCAGATGTGGGTCATTGCTTCTTCTGTGACAAAAAAACTCTCTGATGATTTCAGGAGAAAGAATAGAAATCACGAAGCTTGGAGTATCAAGCTCTGGAGCCCTCAGCATAGGAAGGACATGGACCTGATGGAGCAGGGCCAGAGGAGGCCACAAGGATGATCAGGGGGCTGGAGCACCTCTCCTACAAGGACAGGCTGAGGGAGCTGGGGTTGTT
>JAAGNO010004115.1:0-12504 GCA_033439905.1 Ceryle rudis | reverse complement strand
CTTCACGGTGAGGGTCACAGAGCACTGGAACGGGCTGCCCAGAGACGTTGTGGAGTCTCCTCTGGAGACATTCAAACCCCCCCTGGACACTTGCTGTGTGACCTGATCTAGGTGATCCTGCTCTGGCAGGGGGGTTGGACTGGATGGTCTTTGGAAGTCCCTTCCAACCCCGAACATTCTGTGATTCTGTGATCTTCATTATGTGCAGGTGGTGCTTGTGGAAAGGTCATGGAAACATACTGAATGCTAAAAAGTCACAGAATAGTAGAATCATAGGTTTGTACAAAGCATGTGAGACCTCCTGCTCTTGGGACAATCAGGCTCTGTGCCATAACAGTTAATGGGGCCAGACACGGGTATGTTAAGTATATATGTTATGTATGTTAGTACGTTCCCTGGATGCAGTTTTGGCTTGCACCAAGGAGTATTTTACAAGGGTATGGTTCAAGGAATTGAGTGGGGGCCATTCCTAGTTGGCAGAGCATGAAAGGCCACCCACTTGGAAGAAGGGGCAAGATTTTGCCATGCTGTTGTTGGTGTGGAGGCTGAAACAAATGCTGTAGCTCCCTTGAGGAAGGACCAAAGGCAGGGGGAGGTGGAGAGGAGCAGAAGGGGATGTGAATGGTCCTCTTGTGAAATCTACAGTCCACAGCCAGAGTGGGATCAACTCAGCAATTTGGTCCATGAAGTATATGCATCAAAAAGTCTATTGACAGAGTGATGTAGAGAGCCTAGAGATTTCTCATGCTCCCATTTAAGGGTAAGAAACAATTTCTTTTTCATTCCTTTTGTGTGTGAAGGGAGAACTTCACAAGGCAAGGAGACCTCATCACTCTCTACAACTACCTGAAAGGACATTGTAGAGAGGCTGGTGCTGGTCTCTTGGGTAATTAGTGACAGAACCAGAGGGAATGGCTTCAAGCTGAAACAAGGTAGGTTTAGGAGGGAAGGTTTAGAAGGTTTAGGTAGGTTTAGACTGGACACTAGGAAAAAATTCTTCACGGAAAGAATGGTGAGATATTGGAATAGGCTGCCCAGGGAGGGTGTTGAGTCGCCATCCCTGGATGTGTTTAAGCATCGCCTAGAGGTAGTGTTGGGGGTTATGGTCCAGGGGAGAACTTGTAGAGTAGGGTTAATGGTTGGACACGATGATCCCAAGGGTCTTTTCCAACCTAAATGGTTCTGTGATTCTGTAACTTCCAATTCATGGATTCTGAAAAAGAAAATAGAGTTAATGAGGTCAATTAATACTGCATGTGGATTTTCTGAGCAGTTTCTGTGTTGCTGAACCCTGACAAGGGCTCTTTACAGATGTATGTCACCTTGTCCTTTCCCTGCTCACTTTTTAAGTGGTGGAATATGTTAAAAGCCCATCATCTCTCTCTTGCTGCTCTGTCTAAACATTGTATTGTCTGTAGCCAGGACTGGACAGTGATTGAATGTCATCTAGTTCTTATTACTGTGAATGTTGTCATTTGTCACCCCAGTCATCACTGTCACTTCGTCATTTCAGTTTGTGTTCTACTGGCTCACAGTGTTGCCACCTTTCTGTCCTTCATCTCACATGTAGATTTATAGAATCAGAATGGTAGGGGTTGGAAGGGACCTCTGGAGATCATCGAGTCCAACCCCCCTGCCAGAGCAGGGAAGAGGCATACCTAAAAGTGGGGAGTTCCAGAAAAGCAGCAGAAGGTAAAGCCTAGTGAACATCAGGTAAAGACAGGCTAGATATCTTAATTAACAGAGCATTCATAGCTCCTGTTTGCCCATTACTGCACAGTTTCTTTTTGTGTGCTATCAATGGAATCATCCATTCATGCTGTAGGGTTGAAAAAGAGAGTGTGCACCATCTCATGTGGAGTCTGAGGATGTGTTTGCCTGAAGTAGACACAACAGTGTGCGGTTGGTTTTGGTTTTGTTTTTTAATTCTTCCATACATACGGTACTTGTAAAACCTGCAGTGGCTAAATACACTTTGACTAATATTTAGCTGAATGGCTTGAAGAACTCACGAGTACAACCTGTTCTCTGTGAGCTCTGCTGTGTTCTGCAGGGCTGAATTCTTAGAAGTGATTTGGTGATGATGCTGATGATACATTCCGAGTGTGAGCAGCGCGAGGTTTCTGTGCATGCTGGCAAATAGAAAGAATAAGTTTGTTAACACTAGATGATTGTACTTCATAAAGCAAAGCCACTGCAAATAGTTTTGGGAGGTTTTTTTGTTTTGTTTTGTTTTTCTGAAAAGTGATGCTTTTTAAATCCATTTAATGCTAGAAAGGTTAGTATAAAGCAATGTGTTCTCTGCTTCTGCCTCTATCCCTCTGTAAGTCCTGGCACAGAGGCATATCAATAAAGCTGAATATATACAAGAAATAGGTACATCCATACATATCAGTCTTGAGGCAGGGATTATAACTTTGCCTTTGCTATGTGGTGTACATGAGAACTGACCTCACATCTTAGAGGCTGTAGTTTTGCTGTGTTGACCATTGATACTTTATGGCAATGATATGAGAGCAAGATGAGAATATAATTTTGCTGTTTGTTGGGGGTTTTTTTAAGTAACTTTCTGGTTTTGCCTCTCTTCTACACTGGTGAATCTCGCAAGGCAAAAATTTCACTCACGTGCTCACAGGGTGTGGTGTGGACAGGTTGTGTGATACCAATAGAGACTAAAGGGCAGAAGTGTCAGTAGCCATCCTGCCCATAGGCTCCATCGAAAGCTCCTCACAGAGTACGATTCAAAGGTCTATTTCTTTTCTTCCATGATGCCTCTGCATCTAGTACATATCAGCAATACGTTATTTTGTCTTTTCCTTATCCCAGCTTCCCACTCCCTGAGCCTCAATCTGAACACCAAAGCGATGTTAACAAAACATATGTACCACATCATGCTTTTAGCATGACCTTTACTGTGACCCCCGTGTTCCCCTGCTCTTCCTGGGTGTTACCTCCTGCTATAACATAAGCTCCTCCAGGAGGAGCTGTCCCTTTATTTGCTGTAAGGATTCTGGTCTCCCACGGGAAATGAAGAATAATAACGGGGGGTTGCAGTACGCACGGCGTGAAGGACGTGGCTGCCGAGGCTGAAGGTTTGATCCCGCGTTCCAATTCTGATCGAATTACCTAATTTTTATGAGCCTTGGGATCGGGAATGGAAAAACAATAAAAAATAGTAGACTACTGTATCAAGCATATTTGTTCAATAATCTTTTTGTTATCCAGGAGCTTATCAGAAACCCTGTGTCAGGTACAGGCTGCTCTGGGTACGGCCTGTTTTTTTCTCACCGGAACAGTATCCTGTTCAGCTATCCAAATTCAGAAAGCTACAAACAGATGTATATTGTAAGAAGCATTCGGCAGAGTTTTTCATACGTTTATATTGGCAAACTTCTCTTTTAATGTAGGGTTTGTCCCTTCGCTATGTAGTAAATCTACCTGGAGGCTATTTAGTGAACAGCCTTGCTGGACCCGGGCCCATTGGACGCTATTTAACATTGTTTACAGAAGAGAAAAGCAGAGCCACCACATTAGCAACCAAATCTAAAACTGATTTCAAAGTACATGCCCACAATACACATCTTTCAAATTTATGGACATGAGTGGATATCTGAGAAAAACATGAAATGAACCATCATTTATCCAAAGGCAGGCTGGCTTTCATGAACCATGGGGACAAATAAAATGTGAATACCTTCCAGAAGAAAACACTGTAGCAAGGTCTCAAAGGTAACTAAAATCTGACTAGATGAACTTAACAGCTGTAGGTATATTTCTAATTCAAAGCATCATTAGTATAATATATATACCAGCTGCAAATTTGCTGTTTCTGGAGAGAAAAAAAAAAAAGATGTAAGAGAGAGAAGCAGAAAAAATAGCGAAGAAGGGTTCATTGTTCCAGCTGGGGTCTTCTAGAAATCACAGAGGCTGATTTTTTTTAAATGGCAGCATTATATTAATATTTTCTTTTTAATCAGAGATTAATTGGGTTTGGATTAAGTACAGTTTGCTTCCTGTATTCCACTCTGATTTTTTTAAAATGTATAGTCTACCTTTATTGACTTCATAATACATATTTTCCTGTATATCGTTCATGGGATTGACAGTGGGATAATGACTGATTCAAGTAAATTTCTATTTTCTAAGGACAAATGAAAGCTGTCTTAGGACCTTTAGCTATGTATAGGCAAAGAGCACTCCACAAAATGAAGTGATTATCATAAGATTTTTTTCCCCCAAAGAATTGAACAGTTGGGTCAACAGGAGCAAGAACTTTAGTGTAATTATGTTAATAGCAGTCAGTGAAGAGCTAACTAATTAAAAATAATAATAAAAAAAAGTTAGCAAAAGAAGTAGGGCTTTAGGGACTGATATAAAGGCAACGGGAAAGGAGAGTGGGTGCTTGTTCAGAGAGACATTGCCCCAGTCAAGGGATTTGAAGACAGGGGGAGAGAAAAAAGGAATAAAACTTATTGGTGCTCTGGGAAACCAAATGACCCAATACTGATTTCAACCCCTCCTTGATCTATTTTTAAATATCCAAAGTGAGTGGCCTCTAACACCTTCTTCCAAGGTGTGGCTTCACAAACAACTGAACTGATGTAATACCTTACAGCTGGGAGGGGGAAGATCTCGCTTCTTCCTGCTCTCTCCTGACGTCCCCTCCTCACCCTTGTGCCTGCTCTGGTGTTCGGTGGCTCCCGGCTGAGTCAGCCCAACTCACTATCCTGCAAAAAAATTAGCCAGTCTTTTTGGCAGGTTAGTGTGTCAAGTTTTGACTTAGTAAAGGGGGGGTGGGGGGTGTGTGGAAAATACCAAAGCCCAAAGAAGGTAAACAGTGGAAGCCGTGCCTGAAGGAAGGGGGAGGATGAGGGAATGGGATTTTCTGTTTTCAGTGATGCTGAGGGGCTAGATCAACATCATCTTTAAAGTCTACTCTGCCTCCAGAACACCATAAAATACAGTTCTGTAGCCTGCAACACTCCGGTTTAAGGATTTCTTCCTGACTCACATTTCCACTCCAAAAATTAGCCTATGGCATTACCATTAGTAGGAAAAAAAGATACTTTTTCACTTTGTTCTAGTAAGAGCTTTACTAGGTTGAGTAAAAAAAAGGCTTGGGTTTGTTTTTACTTACACCAAAGTGCTTGTCTTAGAGCACAGTCATATGTAGTAGTTAATCTAACTGTAAAATCAGAAGTGGAGAGACAGCAGTTGTAATTCCACCACCGGGTAATTAGGTGATGTCAGCACACTCACACCCTTGGTTAATCTAGCCTTAGTTACCCTTTAATAACATAACAGTGCCTTGCCTTCATCCCTTCTTCTTCAGTAGCCCAGGCAGCTCGCTCTGTATATGTTGCATTAAAGGCTTTGTGTATGTCTGTGTGTGATGACAAACCTGCTGACATGTGGAAGAGTGACAGGACGCTTTATCTTTTACATACCTTCAACAGGTAAACTCCCAGAATGTAAACATCTCAAGGCAAGACATATAGGGTAGGTATACAGACAAGATTTTTTTTCTTTCCAGATCTAATAGAAATGAATTTGAGGTGTACTGAGCTATTGAATATATTTGAAAATCCCAGTCTGGACATGAAACAAATGTTTGTAATGCTGGACCCCAGGATAAACAGCAAATATTTTGTGTTCTTTAGCAAATATTTGCTAAGTAAGAAACTGGATTCAGGTAGTGTGACTCAAAATGGATGCAAAGCTCTTTGATACAGCTCCAATTAAACATTCTTGTATGATGCTTATTGTGGAATGGCATCGGTGATCCACTTGGTCCTGTCGTCAGTGTTTCCCAAAGGTTTTGGAACCTTTGGGGTCTCCAGCTATGGTTATTGAAGCAGGGAACCCAGACAAGAAGTGTTTGCAAACCCTGAGGGGCAGGCAGCTGGAAGGAGACCAGTTTTTGAGTATTTGCTGCTTTATTTTCAAACACTATGAATTTTGTCTGCCAGTTTCTAGAGTCAAATGTGTTGGCAGGCTGAATGTTACCTCAAGCTATAATTGTAAAAAGGGAATTAATTTATGCAAACTTAATTTTTTTTTTTTTTTTTTAAACAGGGGAACCCCTTTAAAATGACTCAGTTAAAAGCTAAACACCTGGTGAAACTAGTATGCAGAAAAGCAGATTTCAAAGGCCTGCTGCTTATAGAAGTCCTTGCTGTTTCCTTTTTCAGACCATATAGCCAGATTTTTATTCTGGCTCTCGCTGCATTTAAAGTGAAATGATCTGAGGAAAAAAAAAAAGGTTTCTCTGTGTACTTTTTTTTTTTTTTTTTAATGACAAGACATTAGCTCGGGGATTATTATGAGGAAAAATACCTGGAAAATATGCTGACTATTGCAAATATTGTAGGAAAGCTTTGGAAATCATGCTGGATTTGTATCCATCCAGCTCTGAATGCAGTAATTTTTATTTCTTGCAGGTTCAGTTATCAAATAATTTCCATGAGGTTTCCAGAAGTGAATGGAGCATTTCAGGCACAGTTTCACTAAAGAGAGACAGGTCTGACTGCACAAGGATGCGTCATGTGCAATTTTGTTTACTTCTGCCTGTTTGCTAACCTCCAACTTTGGTGAGTCACAGTATTTTTACTACCATGCTATCCATTCCATAAGCTTTAATACACTCCTCCACTTAATTATTAACAAAGTCCAAAGGTATCCACCCCTCTCCCACACAGATCTTCCAGCTAAACACAGCTCTGAAACATCTTATTTAAAATTGTTCTCTACGGTCTGGATAAATACGATGTTAGTAGTTGATGATTTTGTGTTGCTGAAATGGTGTCCTTCCCCAGTTCTCCAAGCTCAGAAGGCTTTCAGTGTTATGACTCCTGCCTCTGCCTACATTCCTCATGTCCAAGCAGCTGGGACTTGCCTGAACTCCAGTTCTACACACAACTTCTGGCTTTGCTCCTCATGATCCAGTTGAAAATCACCTTTCCCAGGATTCCGTATAGCCACCTTCTAACTAAAATAAGCCCTTTCCTCTCTTTCCTCATCCTCAGATCACCCACTAGAGTCGTCTTCTCTGTTTCTTTGGTCAGGTTTGACTATGGTTTGATGCCAGGCCAATTTCAGAGGTAATGCAGATGGAAGGAATTCAGCCAGTGCTCCTTCATCACAGCTCACCACCTTTCCAGGATGCTGGGGGTGTGCTGTGAATTAGATCAGGAAATCATTTTTATTTCCCGCTGCTCTTTTTTATTATTTTTCAGTGGAACAGGTCCCTTGATCTGGAGCACAGACCTGCAAAGAGATGGAGTTGGGAAAATTGGGGGGTGGTACAGTATTGCACGAGGACAAATAAGGTGGAACTGGGTGTTGGGATGTTTCTGAGGTCACCGGATGAGAAAACTGTGGCCTTTCTGCTGCTGTCCTGAAATGAGCCTTCCCTCAATTTCTAGCAAGTAACAGGGTTGTTAATGTGTCTTAGAGCACAGAAAATCTGCATGTGTTTTCAAATCTCCTCTGACCTCCCTCTTCTGTGTTATTTAATGTCTTGTTTGCAAACTAGTTTATCAAACAATTTAGACAATTCTAGAAGTACCGTCTTGCTTTAAATATTCTGCCTAGGGCTTAGCTACGAGCAGTTCCTATTCACACAGCAAAGCTGACTAGCATAAAGAAGAGTGAGAAATACTTGACTGAGAAATGGACAGCTGAAGTGTGAAGGAAAGACTGGTACCTGCAGAGCCCAACTATACATGTGTTGCTTCTGTTGAAAAATCTGACTTGTAGATATGCAATGATTGCACATAGAGCCCATAAAGGAAATACAGGGTTCTTCGTACGCTCAGTGTATCAGTTGTCAATGCTGGACAAGACTGGGTGTAGCACAGTGAGTGTTAGTCATGCCCTGGAAACAGGGTAGGAAAACAGTTTAAGCTGAATAGTTACTCAGCTAATTGCTTTGAGTAAGTCTCAGATTTACACACCCTAGAATCCAAACTCAACATTTTTAGGTGATAGTATGAGACAAATACTTGCCCTTTCTTCAGGGAGGGGGGGAAATCTTAGGGGCTTTGTAAAACTGCATTTGCAGTAGTACGAGTGAACAGGAAAAGAAACTTGCTTGCATTAAGGTTCTCGGAGAACTGCAGTTCTGTGATGAGATGAGCTCTGGAAAATGCAGTGAGTGGGTACAAAGCACCAGTGCTGCCCGGTGTGTATGCTACCTGCTCACCAGGTGTTGCTGCTCTGAAAGCAGCATGAAACCTGTACTTTCCCTTTAATTGCCTCAGTAAAAAAATAAACAGAACAGCTTAGCTTTAAACTCACCTTCAAAAGCCACTGGACTTTGCACCAAAACAAATATCCATGCACGTGATTCACGCTGACTCTCCTTGGGTGCTCTGGCAATGACACAGCTTTTAAAATCACTGCATCTGCTTGCCAAATAAATGTGCTTACAGCTTTGGTGCGTGAAAAACTCGGTCTGAAGTGTATGTGCTTATTATGGAGGAAAACATAAGGTCCAAATTCAGTTTTACTTTCTGCACTTGGACTACATTATTTACAAAGAGATGAGATGACAGCAAGATGCCTTTTACATGGTAACTGCCGTCCTGAAATCTGCAGAAACTACTGAATCTTAGATTAAGGCTACAACTGAAGTCAGACAACAATAAATATTCATCCAAGGCGTGAGATAAAGAATAATATGCTGGGAGAATTTACCAGTTACAGTGTAACCTAATGCAGGCATGAGAGGCAGTACCTACGTGCTGCAGAGGTATATAGGAGGACACATGTAAAACAAAGCCAAGCACAAGTTGCTAATAATCGTATTAAGAAACGCGATTCAGCATACATTCTTTCTTGCTTCTCTGTTCTATTATGTCATGCTAAGACACAGGCTCTTCAGGGAAAGGGCAGATTTTCTGCACAATTATTAGACGGTAGAAAGAGCACAAGGTATGATTACAGGAGAGGAGGGATGGGAATTAGAAGCAGATGTTGGAGGGGGATAAATTGTTGATGTAAATAGTAGAGACTTGAGAGGGACGGTAAAAGTTAGCTCTAGCTGGAGAGGAGGAAGAATGAAGGCCAAACCATACATTGCAATAGTCAGCTAATGAATAATCACAGTTATGGTGGGGGTGATAGGGAGAGGTTTTAAAGATGTCACTCAAGAAGAGAAGCTTAGTGAGACAGATTAAACACCGAATGTGAAACTGAGATTGGGCAAAAAGGACAACAAAGACTTAATTGAGCCAACAGAGAAAAAGCAGGAAGAAATGAGAAGCCTGGATAAGAAAAGAAACTCCTTTGGAATCGGAAACATTCCAGTAGTATTCAGTTCACAGAGCTGGAAATACAGGGATCGATAATTAAAAATGCACTAAGCATTTAAGTTAAGAATTACTTACATTGAGAGTACATCTATTTCCAAGGATAACAGGAAAAAAAACCTGAACGTAGGAGGAAACTGGTATCCCTTCAGTCACACCTCATGGCAAGTACCATATGCATCAAAGGATGGAAGGAGCAAAAAACCCAGTAACAGAATAACAAAACTTCTCCCCAGTTCAAGATACTGAGCAGTGATTCATTTTCTAAAATGGTGTGATTTTATTATACTAAGTGCAACTGATTTTTTAGCAGTTTTCAGAGACCAGAAAACCCAAACAAACCAAACCCAAACCATAAATAAATGTGCTAATTCCTGCTCAATCAGCTAACACAGTGTTCACTACAAAAAGAAATGTACAGAAAAGGATTCAGTCAGAAAGTCTGGAGTCAGAAAGGGTTCAGATGAGAAGGCAAGAGGGTGCTGGGAAAGAAAAGCACAGCTGAGTTTTAAGAGTAGTTGCTTATTCCCATAAACTGTTTTCAAGCTGGTAAGTTTCCCCATGGTTCCTCCACATCCTGCAGAAGGCTCATGTGTGGGCTCCTCCACGGAAACAAGCTTTGGGGTGTACTGTTTTCCCCTCCTCTTTCAGGATGTAAATTGAACAATTCTCAGCATTTCTGCCAGTCATACAGCTACCCACAGCAATGAGAACAGCGCCAGCATAAAAAGAGTATTGGTTATTCGACAAATCCTAACCATTTTGGGTTAGGAAGGGTTAATTGCTAAGTTTAAAGCACTGTCATCTTACCCGTTAGTCTTTTTGGCACAGGAAGAGATGTACAGACATCTGGAATGTTTGATCCTGACAGTCTGACAATGAATTACCTCACTAGTAAGTAAAGAGTAATGAGCACAGTAACTTCCAAATATGGATAGAATTTATCTGAATGACCGAGTCCCTACCTTATATTCATGGTATGGCATAATAAACATCTCTAATGAAAATTAAATCTAACTAACAACTTTAATTGCTTATTTTGTTGGGAAATATCATCTCACTTTACATAAAATAAATAAAAAAAATCCATCATCTAAATAGTTTTGTGGACCATTAGACTTGTGTCAACCTGTAACGTGCATCCTGGTTGCATCCAAAAGCCGTCATATTAAAATGAGGCAGATGAGCATCATGTGATTTGTCTTAAAATGTTTTCATTTATCACCTTTCCTCTTAGAGCTTTGCTCTGCTCCAGGAGAGAGACGTGCATCTAAACCCAACCAAAACTCCAAACCAACAGCAAAGCAAAGTAGCACAGACGTTTCCGTAAGAAGCCTGCTCTGCTGGGACAGAGCTCCATAAGGAAAGGTCAAGGTGCAGAAATCTCACAGGTCTCCTTTGTTTCACCAGTTTGCTTGGTTGTTGTTAGTTATTTTCTACGAGCGTTGATTTGGTAGGACAACGCTGTTCTTTTAACAACAATTTGCATACTGTGTATGCATGTAATCCACGGATTAATTTAAATAAATCAGATGTAATCATCTCCTGTTCATTATCACGTGGGACTTCTGGCTTCATCTCATTTTGACCAGGCACAAGGGGGCAGGATTCAGCATGCACAAAGTCTTAAGTTACACTCAAATAGTTTTCCATACTTCTGTTAGCAACCTCTGGGCATAAAACTTTTTTGTCTTGTGATGGTCCAGCCATTCCTGTTCTTTTAAGAAGAGTAATTCAATAATATTAAAATAATTTTCATTTAGTACATGTTAGTTCAGTAAAACTTCATCAGTCACACAAAGAGAAGTAGAACCATATGTATGCTGTTTCAGGTTATAAAATGTTGGCTCCGATGCTTGGTCTTTGCAGTTCCCGTTCAAGTAAATACCTAAATGAGAAGGCTCTATTTTACTTATTATATTGACTTGGCCAGGAAAAGTCTTTCATGATGACCCAGCAAAAATGAGGCACATTGTCTGTTAAAATCTCTATCATCAGATCAGCAAGAGAAACCACAGCAAATATTTGAGCACGGGGTCAGCCCACTTCCTGCGTGCTACCCATAGTTGTAGGAGGTGGCAAAGGCGCTGGCAATTTTTGCTGGTATCGTCTCTTTCCCAAACTTCTGAATGAGTCTGTGCTGCCTTGGATCTGCTCATCTGCTTCCGCAGATTTGTTACGAGAGACTCCATACCTGGCCTTTAAAAAAAAAATGGAAAGGCGTTTTTGTTTTGCAACTGAAAACATTTTGTGACAGAAATGTTGTGCGTGACCGTGGAGACCGCTGACAAAGCCAGCTGGCTACTGGAAAGACAGAAAATCAACGACTGCACAAGTCTGGCTGCTTGTTTCACAACTGTCAAGCTGTTAGGCAATAGTGATGGGGTTATTGCATATTAATAGAATATAACACTAATGAAAGCTTATTCCAGCTAAAAGCCTAGTCAATAATCTAATACCCGATTCTAAAAGCTCGCACATTTAAATAGCTAATGGATGTTTATGATATTTAGTATGTTATTAAGATCTGAACTGCGATAGAAATGTATGCAATCCAGTCAGTAATCCACACTTAAAAAGCGCTTTCAGTACAAAAGGAATCAGGGTAAGTACTTTGAAGGTGGGATACGTTCTCCTTCACTACAG
The DNA here is from genome assembly GCA_033439905.1 of Ceryle rudis. NCBI lineage: Eukaryota > Metazoa > Chordata > Aves > Coraciiformes > Cerylidae > Ceryle > Ceryle rudis. The sequence continues at coordinate 547 of JAAGNO010004115.1, read as the reverse complement.
ATGCCTTCCTCAACACCAGCCATTTGTATGGAAAAATGTACATATGCAACTGCCTTGGAAGAAAATAATTCCAAAAGAGGGATTCTCCATGCCTGGCATAACACAGTCTTCCTTGCTGACCGCGCCGTAGACAGAGGTTGCTATGAGTTTGGTTATCAGCAAGTGTGGGATGGGGAAGCCACAGTTCATAAACAGGAAACAGCCCACAACTCATTTTAAATTCCAATAAATACTTTGTGGTTTTACTGCCTTTGGGACAGCATTGGTGTGCGAGTGAGGACAGGCTCTATGAAACAGCTATTTGGCCCTCGGAAAAGCTAGCCGAGCTCGACAGCAAGGAAAAAGCCCTGACAGACTGGTATGCCTCCCACCGGCAACAGCGAGCCCCTGATGGGGTCAATACCTCAAAATGTGTGAATTCCCACCCCCCAAAAAAAAAGCTGTTCCCAAACTAAGATGTTACTTATGAGAATTGTACCGCTGCACTTGTACAGTGTCGCCTCGGGGATAAGAAACACGGGTATGCTTGCAAACAGATGGCCTCAAT
>JAAGNO010004114.1:0-14238 GCA_033439905.1 Ceryle rudis | reverse complement strand
TTTTATTTTTCACAGGAATTTGTGTCCTCACAGATATTTCAAATGTATTCTACAGAAGCCTAGGGACAAGCCCTAATATTCATGCCTGGATTATGACCACCTTGAGTTTCAGAGACTTGTTTGTTCACAAAAATAAAGAGGCAGAGCCTCTGGTGCTACTAACTGCCACAGGACTGAAGTCATGCAAACCTAACAGAAAATTCTTAGTCCAGAAGATGCTTTCGGAGTCTGGACTCAGATCTGAGTATAAAATCGATGCAGATCCATATGGGAATAATTGTTTCCATAATTTTGCATAGTGCTCAACTTTGTAAACAAACTTTAAAATACAGCAATTTACAGGGTCATGATTAGTGATTAGTCATTGTAAAATGCTAAAGAGAAGAAAAAACCCTACAAGTCTCATTACTACAGGTTGTAGCATGAAATTTTAGTGGCCTCAAGCTGTGCCCAGGAAGTTACTGTTGAGAATAGAACACAATATCAATATCTCATTATAGGAAGTCAGGACTTAAATATCTGTTGAGAAAAATACTTAAACTCCCTATCCCAAGTTATAGCTACATCTAAGTAGTTTTGAAAAGCAAATAAATCCTATGCAGAAAGCACTCATCCTGTACTTTTATTGTGGGAAAGAAGAATATAATTTTAATTTCTGCTCTGTACAGAACAGAAACAAGGATACATTAAAGCTTTAAGGGATTGTCTGATGCACTAGTCTCATGTTATTTCTGAACAGAAGAGGGGATCCCATCTAAAATGAATCCAGAACTAAATGTGTAAAAAAGACAATACCCAAGAAAGCAAGAACAGAGAGGACTCACTGTCTTTTGGGATATCCTTCAAGAACATTTCCAGGTCCACATGTGGGGGTCTACTGGGCTTCTCTGGGGCATGGCCCAGCTTGTACAGTGGGAGCAAGGAGTTCCGCTTCAAGATCCTTGAGCTTCTGTCCTTATCTTCTTGTGATTCACCTGATGGCCTTCCTACAGCAAGCACTGTGTTCATCTTGTGGAACTTAGGAGTAGAAGAATCTTCCTGGACGTTTTTCTTGAGAAAGATGTTCTTGGCAGTACTCATTTCTTTTTCCTCGGTCTTCTCCTTCACGTTTTTTGGGATGCCTTGAAATGAGCTGGAGCAGCAGCTAGTAGGCTTCAGAACGATGTTAGAAAAATGCCTCCCTGAAGTTTCTGCAGCACACTTACTATTTTCATCCATTTCCTTTACTGCTTTAAATGAGTGTATATTTGGTCTAGGGCCTGATAGTCCTTTTTGCAGAAGAGTATTTCTATTGGAAGTGGCTTCGCTGTGGGAGACCTCAAGAGACTGTCTCTGTGCAAGAGGTTGTTTAGAGAAAGGAGGCTTGGGCTCATTTTCTTTTACTGCAGACATGAAGATTTCTTTAACTCTAGCTACTCTTGAAACAGCTGGGTTTGCCTCACTCTCCTGTGGTGTAAAATTTGAATTTGGTTTCGTTCCCAGAGAATGTTTTTCTTTCTCAAAAGAATCAGATTTAAGGAACTTGCTTCCTGAAGGCTTTAGATGCAGAGATTCTGGATCTTCTTTTTCCAAGTCACTGTTTTTCATGGTGGGTTTAGTGTATGCAGCATTTCCATCTTTTCCTTTGTTACTCGACTGAAGTTGAACCCCAAACATATCTGTCACTGGTTTCAAATATGTGGGCTTTATATAATTTGGATGATCATCAGTTGAAGGTTTGTCTTCTAGAGGAGACTTAGGATGATCAGGTTTGTGAGAGGTACTGGGTCCTGAAGAAGAAGTTGCGTTTCCTTGATTTGAAGAGTTCTCAGGTGCTACTTTTCTTGTCTGTAATCTTTTGGGGGCAAGTTGTTCTGGGACTTTGAGGGGTTTATTGCTACCAGATTGTTCTGTGGAACTGCTACCTGAGTTAAATTTTTCCATGAGCAACTTCACATGTGACTTGTCATCCTGTAAGAATAAAAAAGAGAAAAAGAAAGAGGAGCAATGAGAAAGTCCCCATTGTAATGTTCACACATACTGTACTTTAAAGAGTTTCCTGGTCTGAGGCTTGTAGTACTGCTGATTGACTTTGCAGATACTGTAGCACATCTTCCTGTAGGGTTAGAGAAGCTGAGCGTCTTGTTATATCCTTGCTGTGGTTATACAATATTTTAAAATTTTTAGTGCAGGTACTGCCTTTAGAGACTGTCATGCAGCTCCTTTTGGTCATAATTTCTGTTTATTACTGGAATTGGGAACCGAACATATAATAAATATAAGAAAACACATACTACTTTAAAATGTACTCCTGAAAATATGAGTGTCCCGTGATGAGAAGCACAGACTGTATTTGGATTATGTACCAAACTAACATTATTCCTGCTGACTCTTTGGAGAATTGCAAGTTCCTTTGTGAAAACAGAAATCCTCGTTTGGGGGATGTGTGTCAGTTTTTCTTTCTGCCCTGCTGCTACTGTGTCTTTGCTTTGTCCTTGTTTCTCTTCTACATTTTGTATCTGAAAAAAGCTGTGCATGTGTGGATGGAAAATGAAATTATGTGAAGTAAAATAGGAAGAAATGACAATCAATAAACACAGACACTGTCAAGTTCTTGGGGAGCGTGTAGGGGGAGAAGAAGTTGAACAATTCCAAATGGATAAAATACAGCTTAATTAAAAAATGTTTTAATTTGTTTATTCAAGAGCAATTAATTGTCCCTATTCCGTTCCTTTCAGGACCCATCTTTAATATGAACTGAGAGCAAAAGCTCAATTCGTTTGAATTCAGTACAATTAAAACAGAATGCAGTGAAGGATGGGAACAAAGGGGAGTGTGTAGGTCCCACTGCACTGGGCTGGTGCACCTTTGCATCCCAGGAGCCCTCTGCAGCAGGGAGTCATTTCCCAGCCAACAGTGGCAGCAGGGGTACAGCTATGGCAGATATACTGGCGCGTTTTAGTCACAAATTGCTTAAGTGAGATCTGTATTGCGTGTGGAAGTTAAAAGGTAAGGCTAATGGTATAAAGCAGGAGTGTTATTACTAGGAAGAGCTCTGAATTATTTGTTTAGAAACAAAGTAGTATTACTACAAAGCACAATAAATATTGCTCTGAAAAAAAAAACATTTAGAAAGAGGATGAAGTGTGAACTGTGGTTTCACTCAGTACAATTCAGCGGGTATTCACTAATTTTTTTTTTACCTCGTTAACAAGAACTTCTAGATTCAGGCTTTTCTCCTGTTGCCTTCCATTTGATTGCATCACATGAATTGCTTGTTATGTTGGAATAGTTTTACCTGACTTCTGCAACTTAAAGTTAACTTTCCCAGTCTTTCAGTTTCACTAAGAAATTCAATATTTCCAAACTGTTTCTATTATAATACAAAGTTACTTACAATAAATGCAGCTAAACCAAGATAGATGTATACAAAACTTACACCCAGAGCACCATATTTTTATCTCTTTTGCACACATAGGGAGGGAAGGAAGTACACATTTACTATGGAGATTATCAAGTTCAAGCCATCTACAGCTGGCTGATGCACGTGTGCTCACACACACACATATTTACACTCCAGAGATATGCATATATATATACCTCATATATATATATACCTAATCATTCAATATTTCTCCTACAATAGCTCACAAAGCAATGATTTTACCCACTTAAATAGAAGGTTAAGCTAATTGCAATGCTAGAGAGAATAACAAAGCCTTCTCTCTGATCTCTTAACTCTGTGCTAATGCATGCTTTTAAAAATATTTCTGTGACAAAATCTAAACCATCAGAGATACTATAGATCTACCTCAGTGTCTGAAGTCTTTCGAACTTATAAATTACAATCTGATCAGCTGCTTAGCCAACTCAGAAGCTCATTTCTTTTGTAAGATATAGCACTAAATCGATTCTTCTGCTACCTCTTCTATGTGGAATTTAAGAAAATGTACTTCATCAAACTACAGTAATGAGAACATTCTGAATAAGAGACATTCAGCACGTAGACCTTTTGGAAGCTGGAAATGTGACACTGAAAGAACTTGTTATGATATATGGTTTCTGAGAAGTTTCCTACATCTTTGCAATAGCAAGATCAATTACATTCATACATGCTTTCAAATGTTTTATTCTGTGTCTTTTCTGTTGTGCATTCCTCTACAACTTTGTTCTCCCTCTTTTTTCAATTTTTCTCATATTTTACCCAATCAGAAGACCAAATACATCATACTTCAGTAACATAGGAGGACTATATAGTTCATCCAGTACAGATCAGTTTGTGACTAGGCCTAGTGAAGGCATAAGGCTTGACCAGAACAGCCAGATGACATCGCAGCTTGATCTCAAATTATTGCTGTCACAGCCTATGCACAAGGCCAAAGCATCTACCCTTACACGGTCACCTCTTCATCCTATGTCCTGATAGGTTCAACATGAAGTTTTACATCGATTTTCTTGCTTCTTTTTGGTACCTACCTATGTCAAAATCAGAAAAGCTATCAGCCATTGGCAACTCAGTCTTCAACAACAGAAGCCTGTGAGCTTCATTTTTCCACCAAGAACTTCCATCAAATAAAAACTGGGTAATTATACCCTTTTCTATAAATAAATAAATAAATAAATAATAAAAAAATAATTAAGTGCAAAGTCTCATGATATTTAATAATTTTCTAGTGAGTCTGTCCAGAAATTAAGCAGATTCATTCATTCATTCAGAACTCCATTGACATACAGTGTCTACAGTGACTGTCTTATGAATGTCTTTGATTTGACTCTGTTTATTCTACTAAATCTAATGTAATTTCTCCAAGTTTCAAGGAAAAAAACCTTGAGTTCCTGCCACTGAAAAGTTCCTTCTCTTAGATTCTCAAGATCTCATATGATTTTAAAGGAAATCTTATGCACCTTTAAGACATTGAGCACCATTCAGATGCACTGCCAGAAAGAAAAATATTTTCCATGAGCCACAACAAACAAAATACATAACCTGATATCTCAATTCAGATTATAGTGTATTACCCCACTGACAAACCAACCAGCCACAGATAATGCAAAAGGAATTACTAGAAAATAATTGCCCTCAAGTGATTTTTGTTATTCAAATACAAAGATCACCTGAATTAGGATTGCTTTTAGTAAAATTGCAGGAAACTAAACACAAAACTTTGAGAAAGAAAAGTCTATTTCATCAGCTTGGCATATTTTCAGCTTCACAACTAATTGTAAGTAAAATCTACAGTTAAAATTTCCAGTTGTACGAAGTTATATGTAATAGCTTGTACTGATGCTATTTCTCCTGGAACTTTGCCCATCTACTTCTAAGAGAAAAATGTATAACAATTTACCTGGGTTCTCCAAAGCTCTCCAAATTTTTGATACAGGCAGAAAAACTGTCACTCTCAATAATACAATCCACGGGTATCACCAGAACAGCCTGGTCTGTTTTCTAAAAGAAGTTCTGCTTGCCAGTGAGGTTTTGCGTAACAGTGCTGCTTGTGGGTTTCATTATCATGATCAACAAAGAAAACTGCTCTCCTCAGGATATTAGGCAAGAAGCAGTGGGGGAAAAGGGAACTAAAATGTGTTCAGACTGTTTGAGTGCTGCCATCAGCAGTATTCACCATGTGATATCTAAAAGTATTGCATTTACCCCATATTGTGGAGTCTTGTGAAGCTACACTGGTGCACACGAACTTGAGTCTTTACAGAATGGCTAATAAAATATGTGGGGTAATTACAAGTGTAAAGACAAGAGTGGATTGACCTCTTGGGTCATCAAGGCTAGTCCCCTGCTACCACTGAGAATCACTGGAGATATCCCCACTCATCAGGTGTCAGCTAACCTGTCTGCTTGCTCCCACCTTTCCCAGTAGCATGTCAACAGTTTCTGCTGGCCAGTTTTGTAAAGCTTTTGCTATGTGGAGGTATTTTTTTAAAAAACCTATGATCATACATTTCTTCTTCCTGTGAGCTTATTACACAAATCAAAGACTGAAGGATGTTATAGAATAGGAAAACAAATATTGAGATAACAAGCTTCACAGGAAATTCTAAACCTAAGTTTGTGCTGAAGGTAAAGCCAAACTATGAGGCAGAACCCTCTACTAAATACAGCTCAGTGAAGTTGCTGAAAGTCTGCATGGGAATATGAGATTGCAGAAGAAATTGTGTGTCTTTGAACATCATAAAAGGTTGTCTGTTCCTCTTTGTCTATCCTTTCTTCTTCTGCATATCTTTCTTAATATTTTTTGAAAAGCTTTGGTTGTCAGAAGAAATCATTGGAAGTGTGTGACATTTCCAGCTTAATTTTACAAAACCTTCAATCTTAGCTAGTTCATAAGCTTACCTGAGTTCTCGACAGAGATTGTTAGAGTTAAAAATATCACCACATATTTTATATTTGCCACTTGCCAATGATGAATGTATTTTTTTTGGTTACACAATGTAATGGTTTTTTCTTGGTTGGGAAATGTAGCTCTTTATGCGATTCATTCTGCTAAACACTGAATTTTATTTATAAAATCATGTTTATTTGTGAAAATAAGCAGTAATCACCAACGATAAAGGATTTTTACTAATATTAAATCAGACTGGATTTGTGACTGTTGCTATTGTACTGTTTTCATGGTTGTTTTAAGGTGCTAACTGTAGCAACATAGTCATTTTGCAGATAAATATAGCTGCAAGGGTTTGTGCGCAGTATCAGTCCTAGATAAATCATGTAATGATCAAAGAATGAGCTCATCTTTGCAACTTTCAACACTAGATGATTCCTTTCATCTTCTCTTTCATCCAATATACAGAAATAAATATATCCCCGATAGCATACTGTTAAGAATATAAATTTCAACAAACACAATGAAAATAACTGTTTATACTGTGAAAATGCTGTAGGAGTTGCCCATTTGCATTGTCTACCATGTGCTTACATTTGCAGGTGCAACAGCTTCCCAGATCCTTTCTGTTTTTTTCCACTTATTTCTGTGAAGGATGTTTGTAAGTGATTTGGGTGAATTACCTATTTTAAGGTGAAGAAAGAAGGAATTCATATTTTGAGGAATTCATATTTTGAGGAACAGGACCCTCAAATCTGAAAGTAGCTTATGGATATTTTGCCTTTTTTATTTTCCACAAAAAACCAACCAACCAACCAACCAATGGTGTGTTACTGTTGCCAAGTACAACTTTTATGACTGTAGCCTCAAGCATTTTTTATTATTAACAGAGAATGTATTCAACTACCCATTTCCATGTACCTTTGAGAAAAGTGGCTGCTTAGGAATTAAATATGTCAAAAATAAAGGAAGGAAAAAAGGGGAGAAAAAGAGCCTCACCGAGCTTTTCTGCCATAACTGCTAGTCCATCTTTTATCTACTAATGTTGTCCTGTACTCTGAAACGGTTTGAAAGGTTGGGTACCACAATCTGAACACCTCTGGCTTTCCAATTGAGTCTTATGAAGAATGTACTAGTCAGGACCTTGTTACCTCACTGCTGTGCCAGCACCATTGCTGGAGGTGGTGTAAACAGAAGTGACATGATATAAAATATCTTTTTTTCTTTCATAGAATGGCTTGAGTTGGAAGGGATCTAGTTCAAGCCCCCTGTCATGGGCAGGGACACCTACCACTCAACCAGGTTGCTCAAAGCCTCCTGCAGCCTGGTCTTAAACACTTCCAGGGATGAAGCATCCGTGACTTCTCTGGGCAGCCTGTTCCAGTGTCTCACCACCCTCATAATAAAGAACTTCTTCCTAATGTCTAATATAAATCTACCCTGCTTCAGTTTAGAACCATTGCCCCTTGTCCCCTTGTCCACCACATGCCCATATATGAAGTACCTCTCCAGCTTTCCTGTAGGCCACCTTTAGGTACAGGAAGGCTGCTACAAGGTCTCCCCAGAGCCTTCTCTTCTCCAGACTGAATGGATCCAACTCCCTCAACCTGTCCTTGTAGGAGAGGTGCTGCAGCCCTCTGATAATCTGTGTGGCCCTCCTCTGGACCCTCTCCAATAGATCCATGTCCTTCTTTCTCCTTTCCATGTTTCCATGGAGACAATACAGATGAGATAGCATAACAGAATTAGCAGTGAGGGAGGGTGGGAGAAGGAAAAGATATAAATGATTGGCTGGGGCAGGCAATCCTTAAACCATGCATATATCAGGAGAAGAAGTACATGTGAGAGCAATTTTGGACAGGTGCACTAATATCATTAAAGCAAGTTTGATCATCTCATTCCTAAGCCAGAGTAGTGTTGCTCTGCATATCTATAATATACAGCACATGCAAATACACAGACTGCTCAGCCAGGGAAAGTCAATGTTGGCATAGTTTTGCACTTAAATTTGTCTTCCTGTCTCCTTCTCACTATCATAGCATGAATCGAGTCCTGCATAACAATGCTGTGCCACTCCCCAGAGTCAATGGTTCTGGAGAAAATGCCACCTTGCCGTGGTGGCAGCAACCAACTCATGGCCTAAGGCAAGAGAACCTGGTAGCAACCTTGGTAAGGCAGACAGGCAAGCAAGCAGGCTGGTAGCAAGCAAGAAAGTGGGCTGTTTGGCTGTCTGGAAAGATGCTAGAAGCTTTGCGTGAGGAGAAATTTGTAGCGACTGGTGTGATAGAGATGATGGAGGAGCATTACAGGGCTAACAGAGCTAGGCATAAGCAGTGTGTGTGGCAGCTGGGGAGAGCAGGCAGCCATTTTGCTTGCCCTAATGGCATTGTGCTTCCTCTGCCCCTCTTCCCTTTGCCTCTCAGCAGTGGCTGTGCCCGTGCACCGTCTTCACCCTCCCTGCCCTCAGGTCATGGGGCCCTAACTTACTCTGTGTCTCCTTGCTGGGGCTCAACCCGTCATGGAGGGAGCCAGGAGCTGCCTGGAGCCAGTGCAAGCCTGAGAGTGTGGGGGCAGCCACCTTAGCAGGTGCTGCCAGCAGCATCCTGAAACCTGAGAAGAGAGGGAGCCTGCACTGGGGAAGGTGAGATTGAGTGGAAAAAGGAAGAAACAACATTCTCAAGAAATAAGTCACTTAATTTTCCTCCCCACATACCCTTGTGTAAATGGTTGGGCAGGGGATTATCCACTGGCCTCACTTTCCCCCCAGCTGCTGATACCAGGAGGAAGAGGAAGTTGAAAAGCAAGAGGAACAGACAGCTTTAGCAAAATACCCCTGACTTCCCTTTCACGTCAATACCTCCTTCCCTGCCTTCACCTAGGAGGCAAAACATTGTGCAAGAGCATGCAAATACCTCACCAGAAGTTGTGAAAATCCTGTGGAAGGGAGACAAGAATGTCTCTGAACATCCCATGCCTTCACACTCAAACTTAATAACCTTATTTCCTGCCCTATCATATCTTAAAACTCCAACAGCTCTTCAAATCTCATCTGCTTTAAGTGCAGAGAAGCAAAACAGAAACCCATGTCTCCTAAAAAACCCTGACTCCTCCTGTAAATCAACAATCTAATCACATTAGTGGAAAATTCACAATAGAAAAAATGAGCTTATGCTCACTCGAGGTGTTCAGTCACCTCAACTAGTTGTACCTTCTGAGAAAGTAATACGTTCTCTCTGTTGATGTGGGGCATGGAACATGTAACAATTACAAATTTATACTGTTTCCCCAAAAGCCTGAAAGCAGTGTAATAGCCTTTACTATTTTTCACTGCAGTTTGTAAAAGGGCCTCATCCGTGTCTCCTCAGGTTTGCTGCTATGGAAGTTGGAGACTGCTCTATATCATGTGTCACTGGAATAATACAGATCAAAAATATTCAAGTAAAGGTAAGAAACTTAGAGAAAAGGGACTCTTGGAGAATGGAAGGTGAAGTACATTTCAGTCCAGGTCATATCACTGGTTGAGGCTACAGGACACAGCATTTGTTCCAGCAATACAAAGAAACACAGGAATAGAGTAACTGCATGAGAGGAGTCCCTAAACCACTCTTGCAGTGGTGGAGGAGGAAAGCAGGAACGCACCCCTTGAATATACCTTTGGGATAGCTTGGTTGGTTAAAGAGAAACAAGTAAATTATAAACATAGAGTAATTTCTGTGCTACACATGGGCAGAATCTTTCTTGTTCCCATCTTCTAGCCAGTGCCATACTACAAATTCTCCCACATGAGCTTTTTGTTCTTTTTTATACTTTTCTTCCTGGACCACCTGACCAGTCACAGCACTTGTCAATCTTCAGAATCACTTTCAAGTAAGCAATCTCACATTCTCTAGTGTGAATTTGCTCATGTGAGCAACACTTTTTCAAGGATTATCAGACATGGAACACAAAAATGTTCAATTCAGAATTTTAAAAGCTAATTAAAAACACATGCAGCCCTTTGTATGATTTCTTAGTTTAGTAGAATTCCTGACATCAGAAGCAAAGAAAATCATGTGGCCTAAGCACGGTCCCTCAGCATAAACATTTCAAAATACAAAATAAATTCAGAAATATTCCCGTTGGAATAAAACAATGATACTTGAAAATGAAAACCAAGGTTAACCCAAATATATTTAAAAGGAATGTTTCAACAAATTTTTTCCTAAGCCCTTCTGCCTAGGATTTGTATCATGCCTAACATCCTTTCTATGGCTTAGTCTTTTGGGTTTTAAAAGAAGTTTATTTTAATGATCTGATTCCTCATCCTTAGCAGGTGATAGCAGGTTGGTCACAAAGCCTGCTGGCTTTAAAGTGACTAGTTAATCTGTGATATAAACCCACAAACAAAAGAACTGGAATGTTAGGTTAAATAAGAATGCATTCATCTGGGCCTCTGACATTTATAGCAGAAGACCAGGCTCGCTTCCATCTGCTGAGAATCCTTTTGGTGAAGTCAGTCAACTCATATCACAGACAACGGGAAACGGGAGAGATAAGTGGGTCATGTGTCCTTTCTTCCATCACGCACCTGCCTTGCAGCCAGATGGATCTCGCCTTTGAGCTATTGAGCCGAAGGACAGCACTTTCCCTCCACCATTACCATGTTCATACTTTTCTGCGGTGTCACTGCCGGCTGCTTGCCCAATAGTGACCTCTAGTGGAGGAACCGCGCCCATTACAAATCACAGCTTCACAGCGTGATTTAGGTAGGGCGAGACCTCTTGAAGTCACCTTGTCCAACTGGCTGGTCAGATCAGGGCCAATGTCCCCAGATTGCTCAGAGCATTCTTCAGTTTGGTTTTCATCACATACAAAGTAAGAGAATCTTCAGCCCCTCTAGAATGCCCCAGTAGCTGAGTTCTCTTACTGATAAAAAAAACAAAAAACCAAACCAAACCAAAACCAAAACCAAAGCCAAAGCCAAACAAACAAACAAACAAACAAACAAACCCAACCAAACAACAAAACCAACCAAACAAAAACAAACAAACAAAAACCAAACCAAACCCAAAACAAAATAAAACCACAAAAACCAAAAACCCAAACCAATTGTGATTTTCTTTTTTGTACTTTTTTTCCCCCTGTCTTCTCCTATTGTTATAATATTGTTTTCCACCCATGCAGCATTAAAACAAAGACTGAAGAATGTGATTTGCTGCCTTGATGAGGCTTCTGAGTCACCTGTGGTGCAAAGATGAAATCTCCCCCTTCCCTACAGGGCTATATAATGTGGTCAAGGAAATATGGTAGGCACATGAACTCATCATGGTTTGCATTACCTTGAACTGTCATTCACATCTGGATTCAGAAAAAACAACCTGAAGCTTTGGAAAGATTTAGACAAAAAATGAGACTGTTAATTGTTGATTATTATCAAAGTGCATTTGACAACAGCAGAAGACCTGTATTCAACATATTTGCATATTTACATACTATTTCTAAACAAGCCCTTTTGTGAAAGCAGCTAGAGATTTGAATCATGCCAGAAGACTAACTGTATTTTAATTTTAATATAGGGTTTTAAAAATACAAAGGCTCTATGGGTTTCTGTATGACTAGCTTAAGTTAAGGACATCATCAGGCAACAGGACACTGAGATGCTAGTTTGGTAGAACTGTTGTCCCTATTCAGATCCCATTTATCCATATGTAAATCCAGAGTAATGCATTTGGGTCTGTGTATGATGATGAAAGAATATAAGCTACTTCAGGAGTTCTAAACTATTTCCCAGAGCAAAAATGGCCCGAAAAGCTATCCACATTTCATACTTTTCAACATTTATCTGTAAAATCACTTCTTCTGAATTTAAATGTTTATAAAACCAGATAATATATAGAGTTAGGAGTTTTGGAGAAACTGTGTTTTTAAGGAAAGAAATTCTACAGATAAGTAAAAAGAAAAAATACCAAACAAATACACTTGAAGATTTACACATAAATGCATAAATCTTGAGTGGGGTTTTTAAATTTTTTTTCCCTTAATTTTGAATGTCAGAATCAGTAAGACACATGCAAACAAGGTCACATGATGAAGGAGCTAAAAAACCCCAAAATCTTGACCTCACATGCAGGAAGTCAGCTTCAAGAACTGACTTGAAACATGATAGAAATACATTGAAAAATTCACAGTTACAGCCACGCAGTTTTAGTACTAAATCTTAGGCAACCATGTGAAAAAAGCAAATGAACAGCTATGTACTTACCATAGTTTCAGGCCCACTGTATCAATTTGTCTGCTGCAGAATAATCTCTGTAATGTAGGGAGTCAAAATTATTCTATTCCACTCAGGTCCTACTATTCCTTAAAGTACACAGAGTCTATAAAGCCTGCACATGTTAATATACAGGCAGAATCCCTGATTTGCATATTATCAGAAGCTGTATTTAGCCATCAGTTTATCACTACCGGAATAGAATGTTGGCAAAATTATTGTTTTGTGTATTACCAGAGACAAGTTTTAACAGCACTTGTTTGGGATAGACTTCACCACTGTGAAGGACAAATGGCAGTGAATAAACATTCATTCATTTTATGACCTTCAAGATTACAATGAAAGACTATTCTATGCTGGTAAGAACATTATATAGTTATTGTCCTCACTAATCTTTGACTGAAATAAATAGGAATATGTTAATTTTTATTTTGTCTTACATACTCAAGGTTCCTGAATCCTTGTGCATTCAGGCTTCACTATCCATCCCCCACACACCTGCTTCTGGCTCAGATGTTCATGGATGTTTAAAATCTGAAGTAATTTTCTTCCTTGTCTGACAGAAATTGTATTTCTGTCAACTAACCTTCGACTATTCAGATCTTCATTGCTGATATAATCAGAAAAATAGGGTGTTCTGGCCCAAGAGTATATTAAAGTTCTGCACTGATGCATAATTCCTATGCACAAAAACTGAAGGAAGAAAGTACATATGAACACAAACATCACTGAGATGGATCTAGAATAAAAAAAAAGCTAAAATAGAGGGCTAAATGAAGTGAGAGGAAGGAGGGAAGGAAGGAAGGAAGGAAGGAAGGAAGGAAGGAAGGAAGGAAGGAAGGAAGGAAGGAAGGAAGGAAGGAAGGAAGGGAGGGAGTGCAGTACATGCTAAATACAGGGGAGGGAAGGCATTGAAATATTTTCAGTGATGGCCATCTACTAAATAAAATATCAATTGAGTTTTCCATAAGCAACCTTCTCTCTGTATGAAAAATTATGGGAAAGTAACAGAAACTACCCTATCTGTGTCACAAGCAAGTTATGAACCGCATTGTGATGAAATCAGGATTTTCTCAGTTATGATGACTCTGATTATTTTTAACCAGGAATATTTGCATGTACAGCTCTTGGGAAATTGCTCTGTCTGTTAAGGATTTCCTGATACCCGATAGCTCTGCTCTTGATGAAGACCCCTGCTGTTCCCAGGCTTTTTAAAATGTTCCAGGGAGACTGCAGGTATGTTAGGTGCATGTGTGCTGTCTGCTAAGAAATTCCTGTTTGCACTTGAGAACATTAATTAGTGGAAGCCCATTTCCACTTCTGTCGTCTGAAGGGGACTGTTCATGTTTTCAGGAACCAGTGAAAAGGCTTTTTTGGTCTTCCTTTGTATCACAGAGTGCGATTTCCTTTCTTTGGTTATCAATACACTTTCACTTTTTGAATGCTCTCCTACCATGGGATCCTGGGAAACAGTTCTCTCTCCTACTTCCTTTCGTTGTGTTTGGTCTTTGGTACTCAAAGTCTTCAGGGTCAATTGTGGTAGTCTGGATGTAGGTAAAGAAGGCTCCAGGGTGATTCTTCCAGACCTGGACTGCAGGTATGTAAGGCACTGGTCACATTGGTCTGATGGCTTTTACCGTGTCAAAACAACTCAGCCGTCATATACCTTTGTGC
>JAAGNO010004113.1:0-29261 GCA_033439905.1 Ceryle rudis | reverse complement strand
GCAGGTGGATATCTGCCCCACTGTTAACCTCCATGGTCTGCAGGGGGACGGCCTGCCTCACCATGGTCTTCACCATGGGCCGCAGGGGAATCTCTGCTCCAGGACCTGGAGCATCTTCACCCCCTCCTTCTTCACTGACCTTGGTGTCTGCAGAGTGGTTTCTCTCACATATTCTCACTCCTCTCTCTGGCTGCAGTTTATGTCGCAGAGTAAATTTTTCCCTTTCTTCAGTATGATATTACAGAGGTGTTATGACCATCACAGTGGCATGTCTGTCTTGGACCCAGCTGGCATTGGCTCTTTTGGACCTGGGGGAAGCTTCTAGCAGCTTCTCACAGAAGCTGCTCCTGTAGCCCTGATGCTACCAAATACGTGCCACAGAAGAAACCCAGTACATGATGATGTGACTTGAACGCCATTGCATGGGTCACATTAGTGCCAGCACTGGACTGTGCTGACAGGTAAGTTCAGATTCTCATCTGCATTACTATAGTGTAAGAGTAAAGCAGGAATAATACTCCAGGTGTCATCTTTGCATAGAAAGTAAGTGTCTGGAAGACCTAATAAGGTACAAACATGAAAAACACATTTTCTTTTTTCAGCCACAACAGCTTGATAAAAGACCTTGAACCTGATTTTCAAGATTCACACAGTCTCTGTTGGTTCTGAGAGCCAGGAGAGCCTTCCAATGATCAAAGTCCCCTCTGAGATAACGAACATCTTTCTTTTATATTGGTTTCTATATACAAAAAAATTTAAAAAATCCATTAACTGGTATGAAGCTGTTCAGCCTCAAGTTTTGTTAGCACTGAAGAATCACAGAAGATATGGGCAAAGCCCCATAAAGCATCTAATTTCCTTCTTACTGATACAGGAAAATTTCTTTTGTATTTTCTACTGATTGTGATTTAGACTTCCTGGTTGTTAGCCAGACACAATATTTAGTGCTTTTGATTTGCATATATAGGCCTACAAGTCAGAGAGATAACCTCAATCAGAATTTAATATAGCACATTATATGCAAAACCAGTGGAAAGATACTCGTTTCTCACATAGCGTGATTTTTATCAGTCCTGCAGATTAACACAGAGAAGTACAAATAGACTTCAAGAGGAGTCTGCTTTTCATTTTCTTTTCCAGCAGGATGTGTAATGCAGTACATTAGCTAAAAGAGCATTTAAAGGAGGCAGAGTTCTACCAGATATGTGTGGGCACAAGAACAAAAAGTGTTTTCAGCAATAAAAATCTGAAAATACTTCCACATTCCTTGCAGTGAACTGGGAAGAATTCAGAGAGCTGAAGAATTACAAACACACTTTCTGTGAGCCTTCTCTGTGCGATAATCTCAGAATTTATTCCTTGGCACAGGGTGTGTTTGGCCTCAGACCGAACGGTAGGCAGTAACAATGTTTTTCTTCTGGAGCAAAGTGGATGAGACCGGCCCCAAAATATCAGCCTTTTACTGCTTGGTGGTGCAGATGTAAACAAAGGTGAGATCTCCAAGAGCAATCATAAGCAGTTGGTTCCAGGATGATCTATAAGATCTCAATGAAAATTATTTTTTTTTTGCATGTTTAGCTTCAAATTTATTATGCTGCAAAGTATTGGTGTTAAATTGTCCCAGAACACAGCACTGTTCTTCCGCTTGACCTCTGCCCAAGGCCAGTGTCTAGGCTCCGTTTAGGGAAAGTAAGATTGCAATGACCAAGAGTATTTCCTGCACAAAGCAATTAAAACATGTTTTCTCACGTGGTATTAACTAAGAACAGCAAAGCACCAGAAATCACATTATGTGTGGAGAACCCATAGAGGGTGATCAGTTATGGATGAGACAGAGGAGTGAATAAAAAAGGGAGAAAGCCCAGAATGATATGAAACCTCATCTTCACAATGGCTTCCAGAGGATCAGAGTATACACTGAGACTTTGCTTGTCTACACAGCTTGGCAGGACCTATGGATATCACGTGTGCAACAAGATCCAAACACCAGAAAAGCATGAGTGGCGAATCACAATTTCTCCCTGTTTTCATAACTAAATTGTATTTCTCTTGTACTAACAGCACAGTCTTCCCAAACTAATCTTGCTTGCAACAACGCCAACACATTATTTAATCCTCAGCAAGCTACTCTAATTGAGGTGCTGCAGAAATTGGTTTTATGCTTCTCCATGCATGATGAGCATAGGCAAGCATGATGAGCAGGTGTGAAGTGTGCACTGATGCAGATCCAAGATGCCATCTCCCCAAAACAAAAGGTGACATGTTGGAAAGGTTGCTCAGAAACAGAACTTTCATCTATACGAGCATATCAAATAGTGTCAGGGCAGAGGCCTAAGCACTGTCCTTGTTAAATTGTTCACACAGTCTCTGCAGAATTTTGGCTCAGGCCATCTACAGCTCTCCAAGTCACCGCCAAGGCATGGTTCAGGAATTAACACTGGTCAGGGATCATTCCCAGTAGGAAGTCTGGACATGGCTGCTCTGTCTCAGAGCTAAGAACTTTACTACAAGCCTTGCTGTACCAGTTGGGCTCAAGGCCAGAAAGCCATCTGAGACCTACATACTAGACATGTGCCAAGAGGATGGAGATGTTAGATCCTGGTGTCCCTGCATGCCTGACCTCTCTGCGAACAAAACTGAAGTAGCTCCTCAGACTTTTCAAGGCTTGTCAGCAGATCACTTCCATAGGAAGAGATGAATAAAATGTCCTGCTATACTACTATTGTATATAAATAAGTGATAATAAATGAAATTAAATAAGTGATACAAGGAGGAATGCTCTTCACATTGCACTGAGGTGTATAACGATGAAGGTACCAGGGGTCATAGTTATTAGCAAATCATTCTGACACACGAATGGTGATGTATCTATCCACTTAAAGACCATGGATTGCACATTACCATGGCAATGACGAACTCCAGAAGTAGTATGTATTTATAACGTAGCAAGCATAGATTTAACACATTTCACTTTTCAACTCAGTCTGAGATTCTAAAGCCAGGAGAACAGCTTTAAATTTCTCCAACAGTGTTTAGAAAATGGTGAAAATGATGGTAAAGGAAGGTTCACAGTAATGTAATTTCACATCAGGAAGAACTTATGTTTTGAAATATCTCAAAATAACTACATCATTTTTCTTAAGATATGATTTAAAATCTTATCAGAAGAGTATTAGAAGCAATGACTGTCTAGAGGTGACCCGGGAACATAAAGGTGCTCCCCACACACTGAATCCAGAGTTCCCAATGCATGCTAGTTAATATGCTTCAGTAGAGTTCATTGAGATTATTATTTTTTTCTCAATTAAAATTTTTATTATGTCTTATTATGCAAAGTATCTGGACTTCAGAGTCTCAACTGCAAAAATTAAAAGTTAATGCTAGAGATGTGTATAAGCTTAGTAGATACATGTAGGATAAAAACCAAGCTAAAGGAAAGGAGTAGCTCGTGCAGAAATTCTAGGTGTTGAAGATAGAAAACAAAACAAAGAAAAATAATTAATTGATGGTGTTCTGTCACTGATGAAGAGGTTATAGTTGAAATGTTCCTAGGTAGGGCACGAAACAACATAGGAAAGGCACAAGGCCCAGTTAACACGAATCCTCAGATGTATTCTGGCCATTCAGTCCAGGGGTTTTCTACTGAATATCCCCCATAAAATAAAAATAATATGAAAAAAAAAGAGTCATTTTTACCTTTGTAACTGGTAACTGATAGGTCCCCATTTTGGACCAACTTAATTCCTTTCAACAGACAGTAGTCAGTCTTCCCAGCTTTTTAGGTACTCAGCACTGCATGGAGAGCACAGGGAACAACAATCTTGAATTAATGTTATTTTAAGTCAAACTGACTTCCCCATTTGTGCTGTTTACTCCTTATTTGGCAATCACCTTCCAGAGTCAAACAAACAGAAGCCACCAGCAGGAGTATCTCTTGTTTTAGTGTATGAGGACATGGTCAGAAGCTCAAATGAAGTGCTGGGAAAGTGTGGAAGACAACAGGAAGCATCGATACAGTGCAATTTCCTGTGGGAATCATGAAGGGATGGGATACAAAAAATCTGCTTGGAAAGAACAGATGTCAAGGTCATATCCACTTCTACAGGCCAAGGAAGTCACACTTCCAAGGGTGAGTGACAAGGTCAGGTTCTGGGGAGAAAACTGGCCAAGAATCAATGCAGAGAGCTCTCCAGCTGGAATATGACAGGTGGCTCCCAACCAGACTGTCAGAAGAGGGACTTCTTAGTAAAAACCTTGTGAAATGGCACATGAAGAGTAATAATAAAGTCCTAAAATGCTGTGATGCCAACCCTGAGAGGTCCTCACTTATAGACTAACAGCAAACCCAAGAAGGAGGCATGTGCTTGAGCCATAATTTAAGAGACAAACATCATCGGGTGTTTATTTAGCAGGAGAACTAGTGGAAAGTAAATAGCTGAAAGGGCTGTAGCTTCCCTTTAGCATCACTAATACAGGACACTTACATGGGGTGACATACTTGGACTTCCCCCAGAGTCCTTCCAGAGCAGCTAGATCTAGCAACAATATCATCAACTACTAAAATCCTGCAACAAAGCAGAGCTCCTAATTGAAAAAGCAGCACTGCTGTACGACAGAAGACTAAAACCAGCAAACACTTGTAGGAGAGGAACAGAACCTCTATACCAGAGGAGAAGAATAGCAGGAGGAAGATTGAAACAGGAAGATTAAAGTCCTGTGTTGGGGGAGACACAAACAACTTCTGCATGTGTTTCTGCCAGCATCTCTGCAAGCTTCCTGGATGACAGGAAATGCATAAACTGGAACTTTTGGTCTTCTTTTCAAATAAAAATATATTTTCTTTTATATTCTGGTATATGTAAAGATGTGGGTGAGAAACACCCTAAGCTGAGTGAAATATGCTCATTATGCCCCAGCATTTCTGTGGTTCACACAAGACCCATTTTTACTGGGAGATGATCATGAAGTGAATCCCAAGAGTCTCAACGCTCCACTCCAGTGTCTCTTGGTAAGCTATTATGGACCACAACAGCTGGGGTGCAAGGTGGAAGAGCAGTCATTCTCCTGTCAAATTTCTTCCTGCCCATCAACACTACTCCTGATGGCATGAGGCTGATCACATGGGAGGGGTTTTTTATTGCACAGTAGTAAGATCTACACGCATTATTCTGTTATCTGAACTGATACTAGAATGTTCAGTTATTCAGAATTATCACAGTTATGAATAGCTGAACTGATATTTTATATTTAGGAGATTAGAATGACAGGACTTTTGTGCCTGGGATCTCCAAAACTCTATCACAGAATCACAGAATCATTGGAGGTGGAAGGGACCTCCAGAGATCATTTAGTCCAACCCCCCTGCTACCCCAGGATTGCCTAGAGCACATTACACAGGATCACATCCAGGCGGGTATGAAAGTCTCCAGAGAAGGAGACTCCACAACCTCCCTGGGCAGCCTGTTCCAGGGCTCTGTCATCCTGAAAGCAAAGAAGTTTTTCCTCATGTTCAGCTGGAACTTCATCTGTTCCAGACTGTGCCCATTGCCCCTTGTCCTGTCACTGGGCACCACTGAAAAGTCCAGCTCCATCCTCCTTGTACCCACCATTTAGATATTTATAGACATTGATAAGGTCTCCTCTCAGTCTTCTCTTCTCCAGGCTAAATAGTCCCAGTTCTCTCAACCTTCCCTCATAAGAGAGATGCTCCTGTCCCCCAGTCATCTTTGTTGCCCTCCACTGGACTCTCTACAGTAGTTTCCTGTCTCTCTTGAACTGGGGAGCCCACAACTGGACACAGGATTCCAGATGTGGCCTCACCAGGGCAGAATAGAGGGGGAGGATGATCTCCCTTGACCTGCTGGCCACACTCTTCTTAATACACCCTAGGAGACCATTGGCCTTCTTGGCCACAAGGGCACATTGCTGGTTCACGCTTAACTTACTGTCTACCAGGACTCCAAGATCCTTCTCCTCAGGGCTGCTTTCCAGCAGATATACCCCTAACCTGTATTGATGGTTGTTCCTTCCCAGGTGCAGGACCCTACATATGCCCTTCTCGAACCTCATTAAATTCCATCTGTCCAGCTCTCCCAACTGTCCAGGTCACGCTGGATGGCAGCAGAGCCCTCTGGTGTGTCAGCCACTCCTCCCAGTATTGCATCATCAGCAAACTTGCTGAGGATACACTCTGTCCCCTCACCTAAATCATTCATGAATATCTTAAGTAAGACCAGACCCAGTACTGACCACCAGGGAACACTGCCAGCTGCAGGCCTCCAACATGACCCTGCACCATTGATCACAACCCTCTGAGCTGTGTCACTCAACGAGCTCTCAATCCACCTCACTCTCCACTCATCAACCCACACTTCATGAGTTTCCTGAGAATGTTATGGGAGACAGTGTCAAAAACTGTAACACTTCTGTATTTTGACCAGCATATACTACAAGAGTAATTAAATAATGTATAACTAATTAAGAATATAGGAGAACCTTCCATATGTGAAATTCACCATAAACAGGTCTAATTTAAAAGGCAGTGCCAAAGTAAAGACACAGAATTTCTAATATGTAGACATAAACACATCTGCATATGTGGCATATACATTTCAAATCAGTCTCGAGCATTCCATGCAAAATTGGCCCCAAGGTAACTATATTTTCTAGGGAGGAGGAAGTGTTGATAGTTTTTTCTGGAAGCAGGCCATTAATTACTAAAGCTGGGGCTAATCCTGCAATCTTGTCATAACAGAAGTTTTGTTTTTATCAGGACTTTGGGTTCCATATTAAACAACTATTATCTCACTGCCAAAATAAAATGCAAAGTACTGGGTACTTTGTGTTTGATTTAATGGAACATTCTGATTTGTTAGGCAGATGCCACTTCTAGGCACTCAGAATTTACTTTTTTGTATTTGGACTAACAATTACACTATTCAAATCCCTAAGGTTTGCTAACTTTCAACTCAGCAGCAAGACCTGACTCCTGAGAGTGGAAACTCGGGCGTTTAATTTGAAGCTGTTTGGACGTGAAGGACCTTTTCCCATTCATCTTGTCAGAATCTGACAGTAATCCCTTAGCAGAAAGCTTAGTCCTACCAGAACACAGATGTCCCATGAAATTAGGGAAACTTCAGGAAAAATATTTTTAGCACATTCTGCTCATTCTCACTAAAAAAGAAGCTGAGGAAATCCCAATATCCTAACAAAAATGTATCAAAGTTCACACAGATATTTATCACTGAATTGGACAAAAATTTACAGCTTCAATAGTAATGTTGAGTGAAGGACACCATTTTCTTATCTGTAAACAATTATGCCTCTCTTCATTACTTTTCACAATAAAGCTGTTTCATTATTTATCCTCTGGGTAAGCAATTACTAACAAATTTGATCCCAAGTAATGCATTCTTTTTAATATCTACTGTGAGAGACCAGATACTTTGAGTTGCACAAGCCAAATTAAAATAAAACTCCCTAAACTGAGGAATTGCTCTAAGCAAATAAAAAACTCCTGGTATCAAAGCATCACTGGGCAGGAGGAGACATGTACTTTCTCCTCGAAGAAAACTGGAGAGCACTGGATTATAGATTTATATGCTCTTCCAAAAAGTATCAGTCTGACTATGAAAGTGTTCTCAGCTCCAGTTCAAATCGATTAAGCTGAAAACTGAAGTTGACACAAGAACAAAAGTAAAAAAGGCATGCATACATTTAGAAGACATATCTTATATATAAGAGCAAGTAAGTTCTGGAATGGATTTTCAAAGAGAAGCTGGAACAAAATAAAATAAAGTAACTGCAATATATTAATGAAAGGGATTATATACAATATGACACGGATAATAACAGGTCATTGTAGTATGTTCCCAGCAGAATGTAAACATTAATCTCAGAATTAGGCCCAACAGGGTGTGACTACCCAAAGTTTAGTGCCAGATTTACGGCTGGATACCACAACTGAGTCTGTCTTGTCCCTACTGTGTTCAAATACAGCTCCCACCTTACCTGTTACTCAGAGAGGAAAAAAATAGTACCCTGAAATCTTGGTGTTCTCAAGGTAGAAAACCTCTGTCGAAAACACATAGATGAGCTCATCTATCAAGCTCATTTGGAGTTATAAACTGAAATTAAAGAATTTACTCATCTGGCTGTAAGACCATTAGACTAATGTGGATAGAAGCTAAACTATTCAAATGCTCCAAGTCCTCTGAAGTTTTCCCAGAATACACGTGCTTGCCCAGAAGGAAAGCTCAGTTCTCCCAAAATTCCCTGGGAAAGGATAAGAGTGACTGATTTTACTATAGTCCCACAGGCTGTGAGACAGTTCTGACTATTATGAGATGCTTTCAGAGGTCCTGCCATTTCCTGGAAGTACCATTAAGACAAAGCAGGTATGGCATCACCAGGAGTGCAGCAACTCAAAATGACTTCTCAATCGAACATCAGTTAGCTTGGTAAAGATCACTGTAATGAAAGCTTGTGGGCTTTTTAACATCTCAGAGTATTTTAGGGAAGAAGTAGTCCCGTGATATGAAATCTGTAGAAGTCAAACACTTCCAGGGCACAAAGCAGTTCTGGTTGGAGGAAAAGGAGTACAATCATTGAGTAACAAATAAACGCCACGCAATTTAATGAAGGCAAACAAGGGTGGAGGCCAAATCCATTCTCAGCTGCCACTGGACATGAGAAAGCTGGGCTACATGGCCTCTGCTACCAGTAATGACACAGGAATGCATTGTCCTCTTTGTCCCTCCAAAACACTGCAAGTCACCAAGACCTTCTCTTCAAGTCAAATGTCACAGTTAAGCTTCAGTCTTGTAGTAGTTTGCAGGCACTGTTGTGTAAATGCTGAGCACACCTTGTGGAGCCCTCAGAAACTTCCTGAACTGTCAGACTTGTCTCTTGTAACACAAAACCACAAAGCAGTCTTATCATGTGCCTTTATCACATTAGATCTTCAGCTTTTTTTTTGTAGCCTTACAATGAACCAGAGTAAACCTGTTTTTCATGCATTGCCATTAACCTATAAAATCTACATTTTCTCTTTTGCTAGAGAGAAAAGTTTCAGAGCCCTTGGTGGCAAAACATTGATAATAATTACTCAACATTTTAAAATGTGCCTGTTTAAATTCAGCATGAGTATTCTGTAGATTTTTTTTTAGTGTCCCTCCAAAGTGTTTGCACGCTTTCTGCAAAGAAAATAAATAGAACAAATATTACAGCACCAGAAGTTGGTCAATTATTAGCCTTTGCATACCCAGATCACGGCCTTTCTTTACAAGGACACATGTTAATATATAATAGAAGTGTATTTCAGTTCTTTTTTAATTGATTTTTCAGATGCGTATTGCAATCTTATAAGGTCAGCTGGAAAGGAAGTTGACCAAAGAGGATTTTCAGAAAAAGCAGCCACTAGGTACATGTAATGAGAAATACAACTGGAGCTAAACACAGGAAAATGATTTCCATTTTGTAGCAGTCCCAGGCTGCCTTTCAACATGCATCCATCAGCCTCATTTAAGTCTGAATGAACTGTCCATAAAGGTCTTAAACTGTGATTCTAACACTTCTCAGCTCAGAGAGATGTAATAAATGTAGTGGGCCAAATTTACAACCCGCTTTTCCAGGCTACTAGTGCCTACCACAGCCGTGACTATCCCTGTAGAGATGCAACTGCTATTTAATGCACAGTCATTGTCTGAGGATGTAGAAATAGTTAAGTGGGGGAACAGCAAACAAGTGTAATCTGATTTTGTGCATGGGAGATGAGGTGGCAAGGAACCCAAAATGGCCAGGCAAAGTACACACAGGGATCAAAATGTTTGTGGCTACATCCAGAGACAGAACTAGGAATTTACGAGAGAGAAAGGTTTTATTCTGAGATGGATAAAGGCAAGTCAGAGTTTTGTAAACTGAAATATTCCTAACATACATTCACAGATAAAAATTAACAGAGAAAAAACAGTCAGAAAATTAGAGAACAGTAGCCAGAGAATAGCAAACTGACCCATGCAGCCTGAAGATGAAGACTGAGCCAAAGAACTAGAGACCAAGAAATAGTCTGGACTCACCTGGCTCACTGAGGGACTTTTGATAAGATAAACAAAATCATATCAGAACAGTCCAGTTCAGCCTTCAACAAACTGACTGAACTTTGTACTGGTGTGTCAGATTCAGGCAGTTTTAATGCAAGGAGGACTGTATTACAGTCATCATATCATGCTGAGACTATGTTGATTCTGTACCAAGTTAACAGTCTTAATGAGGTAAACACCCCAAAAAAAGCTGTTGTAACTAACTGTTCCTGAAACCATCTTTCTGGAAACTCCAATGCCCAGTTTTGCCATCTATTTTTCTTCAAAAAATGCATTTAAATTGCTAAAAATGAGGTAATTTCATAGGCATTTCCAAATGCAGTTATAATAACTATTTCTAATTCATTAATTTCACTATGAATTGCAAAATGCAGCACCCTGTCTGAAGGGACCTGTAAAAGGAAAAGAAAAACATCCCCAAACCAATTCAGAAATGAAACTAGGAGTGTGTTCTAATCGAAGTGTACAATAGAAAAATTAGTTAGGATCTTTAAAGAGAGTAGTGTACAGAAATTACTGGATTTCCTTAATTAACATAAGTCTGAGTGACCTGTCACAAGAGATAAGAGGGGAAAGTGTTATCAGGGGTAGGTGATAGGACAGTCTGCTTTAGGGTGGAACAGATGTTCCAGGAGACTCTGAGTAACCTCTTTATCATAGAACACAAAAGATGTAGCTCTAAAGTCTTCTAGGTGAACCAAGTCTGATACAGGCAGCAGAAACTAATCAGTCTGTCAGCCTCTTACTGGATGAGATGTTGGAGTTGCTATCAAAGGGTTTTATTGCCAGACATAATCTTAGTGACCCATCTTGCCTCTTTTTGTAATATTCTCCATTATTGACAATTTTGTATTCTTCAGTATTGTTTTATCCCTAAATCTTCTCTAGTGGTAACGCAGATTGGACACATCTGACATGAATACCGCACTCCTTCAGCATCATGAATCTATTGCTTGGTGGATAAATGGCAAACTCCTGGAATACTTATCACACACCACTTGTGGAACTCTTACAAGTCATGAGGGAGATCTACCACCGAGCTGCGAGGTCTGAGCCACACGCAGATAGCACAAGTTCCTGGGGTGAACAGCAATGCTTGCTTAGTGTGTTTTATTGAAAGTCTCCTTGGCAAGCAGTGAAATAAGGGAGGGATTGGAGATTTAGAGTCACCACTACAGTGCTATTTTTTAAGCTGACAATCTAAATTACATCTCCGCTTATACTGCTGAGAATCTTGGATGTTATGTATCTCATGTAATATGTTATTGAGATGGAGGTGGATCTAAGTAGATCCAGAAACTTGATAGGAAAAACAAAAAGACTTTGGAACTGTCTGGGTAAATCTAGGACACAAGCCTGAATGCAGAAAACACTCTTCTACTTATATTGTCTTGGGATTTAAAATGTGTTTGGGCTAGGTCCATTTATAAGTTTGTTTTTCATTCTGTTGCATCAGAAAAAATCTATATATAAACTTGGAAACCTGAGACACCCAAGCTTCCTATAGCAGTACAGACTCTAAACTGGCCATACGACACATGCATAAATGCTATTAAATAGTAAAGCTTCTATCTCTGAGGAAAACCTCAAGAATTTGATCAGTACAGACAAACAGTTGTGCAAGGAACCTGGAATAAAAATTCTGAGACCTCTGTATTAGGTTAAATGCCTCCCAATGGCAATCTGAAGGACAACATTAAGTTAATCATTAACTTATCAATTCTGGGTTTTGTTCGTTATTGTTTGCATAAGAAAACAGATAGGTCAAGACTTACACACAAATGTCTTTTTTGGCACCTCAAATTGGGTGTTGTATCTGCTATTGTACCACATTTTCTATCTTTCAGTCAGGGAGAAAACAAAATATCAAAGTAACTGACATGTCCACTGCCAGTTTTCTTACAAGCAGTTAGAGGAAGTCTACTGCCAAATCATTTAAGGCCTGCCTTTCAAGAGTACTGTGAGTTTTTATTGAAGCTAGTGGGAGCTACAGCAGGTCAGGTTGTATCCATCTCCTTGCTCCCTGTCCCCAGCATGGATCCAATCCCACGTGGTTCATTCACCATCACTCACATTAATGGTCTGAGGCAAGAACAAAGAAGGCAACGGACTCCTCCCATGTGGGAATTTTGCCTAAGAAATCTTACGGGGGGTTAAGTTCTGTGCTACTGTCTTCTGATTTGTAACCCAGGGCTTATAAGCCTTCCCTATTTCAAAGGGCTGTGGAAAGGTACAGGGTTTAACACGGATACACTGCAGTAACAACATAATATGCTACATATCCATGAAACGTTCTCTGGGAGCCTAACAGAATCAGACAAAAATGTTTTTAAAAGCCATAGCTGGAAAATCAAAGCTGTCTTTTCCTTCTGTTCCGAGCCAGCATTGGCAGGAAGGGATATACTGCAGGAAGCACACAAGGATTTTTTCTGCTTTCAAATGTGGAAGAGAGTAAGAACTCTGTTACAAGAACATTGCATTATGAAAGGATGATCTGAGAAAGCACACATTGGTCCTGGTTTTGTTCAAGCTCTCTCCTGGACAGCATGTAGGACACCAATGATCTACTATCTGCAAAGAGATGAGCATTTAATTCCAGGTGAACACTTTTGTCTATGGAGAAACCCACTGAAGTCAGTGGAGCTCACTGTGTACACAAAAGCATAGCATGGTAACTGTAGTGCAGCTACAGCATCAGACATTTGGATCCTGACTGTCAGAACTGTTCAGCATATTATACTGCTCCAAGAGCAACCTGTAGCAGCTAGGGACAGGCAGCTAAATCGTTTTAAAATCAGGCCCTTTGCACCATACTGGACTGGACCCTTATGGTGTGTTACCCTTACTCTCTTCTGCCTGCTTTTGTCAACAATGTTGGCTCGTGAAGACTGCTGCATAAAGGAAAAAAATATCCCACAGCTCACCCTCTCACTTCCAACCCCTCATCCCTAGAACACACAGATTTAAAGTAACCTTTTGTGTAATACACAATAAAACAGCTGGCTGCCCAGAAGGCCTCACCCAAGACAAAACAGTAACAGTCCTTCAGTTAATCTATCTCCCTGGCTCAGCCAGATGCCAAGGAATCCAGAGCCTCCCAGACTTCTGGGAAGCAAGCAAATATCCTAAAATGCCATAGGTCAAACCATCTAAGGCTTCTTTGCTGTCTCTGAGCCATAGCTGTTAGGGAACTGCTAGTCCTCAGACTCGTGGCTACTGCTGATCTGCTGGTGATAGCACTACCTGGCAGGATGTTGTCACTGCTAGGATTGTGCTGTTCCTCTTTACACAGCAGAAATGAAATCACCTCCCAGTCTGCATTCCAGAAAAGGCCAGGTAGCTGAAATTTCCCTATTGTGAGAAAGGGTGGAGGAATAAAAAAAGGCAAACAGGAATGTGTGTGTACTTTGCTGAAGTTCTTTTTGTTTGTTTAGCTAAATACTTTTGGAAGCAAAGAAATAACCTTGGGCTAATACCCGCAGACTAATATGTGAAGTTGATCACTTCAAAATCACTTTGTGACCTAAAAAGAGGCTCTGAGTAAATATCACAAGGGGCAATAAGCAAATTAAAGAGTTAAACTCCTTTAAACCATAGAATGGTTTGGGTTGAAGGGACCTTTAAAGGTCACCTAGTCCAACTCCCCTGCAGTGAGCAGGGACACCTTCAGCGAGATCAAGTTGTTCAGAGCCCTGTCCAATGTGACTTTGAATGTTTCCAGCGATGGGGCATCTACCAACTCTCTGGGCAACCTGTGCCAGTGTCTCACCGTCCTCAGTATAAAAAATTTCTTCCTTACGTATAGTCTAATTCACCGCCAGAGTGGCTTTGTCAGACAGAGTACCCCAAACTTGAGTGCCACTTTAACTCTGACAGTTTAAATAGCTTTTACTTTGTGTGGTCTGGCTTTCTTCACAGGGATGGATTTTACTGTTATAAAATGTGATCTGATGCCAGTGTACCAGAAACACTCTCCACATTTCTCTGCTGTTAGTAGTAAATACTCTTTCCATTTCAGTCCTGCGTTTCGGTTATTTATATGGATTTCTTTTACTAGAAAAACAGAAAATCTCACAAGCGTACTTCCCATCACTCCTTATCTCCCTTTCCTGTAAGTCAAGAACATCATCGTATTCCCATTGAAGAGCTGAGGAATGGAGGCACAGTGAGAGGTGATTTGTATATGACAGTTGGTGGTCTAAGAAGAAACTAACCATACATGTACAGGAATCCTGGCTGGAAGCCAAACCAGAGGACCACATTTCAACCAAATCGAACTAAATTAAATAAAGGCTTTCTGTAGCACTCATCACGATGTTATTTATGCCTTGAAATAGCATATCTGTTTCCCAGATCTTCCTGTCCAATTATTTAAAGGCTTGGTCCAACAAAGATAACATACAGAATCTGACTGTCAAAAGATCTGCTGCCAGCTGCAGTCACCTGCAGGGACTGGGGAGAAAGGCATGTCTGATGATAGCATCGACACTTTGGCTGAGACCATTAAGCTTCATAAAGCTGTCATTGTTTGAAAAGTGATGTATGTCCTTCTGCATCAGGATGGAAACAGCAATGACCCATCCCTTGGATTTTACCCAAGGAAAGGCCAAAGAGAAATGTGAAAAACAAAGGAAATGAGCAGCCCGCTGTTGCCTGCCTCTGCCCCCATCCACAACCCACACGAGCTCCGTTTGGTTTTTTGGCAGGAGAGCAGGCACTGAATAAGCAAGAAGAGCTGAAACTGGCAGAACAGTCAGAAAAGTATTTAGAGCTGTTTATGTATGAATGATTGCAGGGTGGGAAGGACAGACATCTTCTTTTTGGATAGATCAGGTAAAGCCCTGGGGGCAGCGCTGAAAACAGAGCCCTTTGCAATCAGATGAGTAACAGGATCCTGGACTCTTTCTCTTTTCCCTCTGTGCAGGCTCCAAGTTACAGTCAAGCTTTGCCTTGGAGTCCTATTGAACGGTGCATTCACAGGCATTTGTTAAATCCTGCTATAGCCCAGAGGATGCCTTCCACTGTAATCCCTTTTATTAGCACTCTCAAACTTTCTGTGTAGTAGCCAAGGTTTGCTTGCTGACTGTCTCAAGAGGCCTTGGAATATTTATATGTATATTTACCTCCCTCTGGTTTCATTACAGTAGTGATACTTGGCACTTCTACACTACCTCCTATAAAGGAAGGACGGGGCCATCACTAGTAATATCGGTGTGACATCGCCAGCTATGCTTAAATTCCATTCAAATTCTGAGTAGTAAACAGAACCAGTCTAAATGCAATGCCTGTTTTGCACAGCTAAATCTGACTAAGAAATTGCTATGATTTGAAATGTTCATCACTGCTTTTACTGTGAGGATTGTATCCTTTGTAAACACAGCCACTGTGGGGCAGCAATACATAACCAGTCATCAATGCACAAAAAAGTTTCAGCGTGCTTTGCATCTCCCAGGGTCCTGAGGAGGCTGGTAAGTGTTGTTGCCCTCTGCTTGCAGACAAGGGGGCTGATGCAGAGGTTAAGCGGTTAACACCCTGTGCCGTAAGAGTATTTCCCCAACCACCGTGAATTAGTGACTCGGAACCATTACAGGTTTTGAAGGTAATGTTGAGATAAGGCAGCACCTTAACTGCTTTACGTAATTTCTATGTCTATTCTGAGAGAAGCTGTCAACAACTCATAGCTTGAGGATGTTTGAAGTTCACTCGAGCATGGTGCCAAATTATACGTTCTCAGGAGGATCACGCCTACATGCAAACAGGCAAGTTGCTATTTGCTTTTGCCATTTTCCCAGAGGAAATGATGGTGCCAGACGAGTGTGAGCAGACCAACCCCATATAGTCTGTCTGGCTTCGTGGTTTGTAACTCTGGAAGCAGAAATGATGAGCACTCCTACTACACTTTGTGTAATTGCCCAGGGATGCAGAAGGGCAACTCTAATCCGGGAGAGCATGAGATCCTCCTACCCAGAACAAGTGTCCATGCTCAGACACACGAGAACTTTCCAAATATGAATGAAGGTTTTACTGGAATTTCTCACCGTTCTTCATTGCCCTGGCTTCCTAGAGCGTTTGCACTCAGCCTAAATGTAGTTTTGGCTCAGAGCTGAAGAATGGAGATTGTAACTGGCACTAGTTCGATAATGAAAAGATAACTACTGGAGCTCGTAGCCATCACTTAAGAGACATAAATCAACTAAAACAATATGGAAGTTATGTTTTTCCAAACTGGCATTTTAGCCATTAAAACGAAAACAAGGAGACCAATGAAACTGGTTTGGGTAAAACATATAAAATTCTATCTGCCCACTTGCTAAACCCAGGAAATCAGATGTTATAGTCACTCATGAAGATGAATTTTGAGCCAGATCCCTGACATTAAGTACTACCATGACTTTGTATACTGACAGTCTTTCTCTTGTTTTGCACTAAGGACTTGACGCACCAGGATTTTCTGTGTTTAAATATATTTAATAATGTTTATCAGTTTTATTTAATGGAAGTTGGTTACTGAGCAAGAAAACAATTTTAGTTTTCAGCTTATCTTTGTAATACATAATGCAAGAATTTTCTAAACCTTTCTTTGCCCTCTAAACATAAATCACATGAAACAAAACCTTTAGTTCAATCAAAATTTGTATTCTCGCTAGACTTCCACATGAACTGTCCTACCATGTCAAATAAGCAGATGAAATAGATTCACTTAATGAGCCTGGATAATAAGGGGAATAAAAGAAGAAGAAAAAAATAAAACCTAACCTCACAATAATTGAAACTGGCTCCTTTGATTTTCTTTCCATAGGTGCCAAGTGGTGAGAACTGGGCGTTGAAAAGGTACCTTTAGATAAACCCCCCAGAGGTAAGAGTTATCCATTCGAAGGTTAAATCAATGCTGCAGACTACACTGTAAAAAGAGCTAACTTTAGGTGTACAAGCCTGGATGTCAGGAACAGCCTGGACGTGACAGTAAAGACCTCTCTGAAGGTTAATTGATCCTCTTTCTTTATGGGGTGAAGACACAACCTGAGACAGAAAAGAAGCTACATGTCTCCTCATTCAGAGCACCATCACTTTTAAAGACCACAGAGTTCTAACTATAAAAACTAGCAGTGTGAAGAGCTGCTCTGTTCCTGACTTGCAGTTTTCTCCCAGGCTGATGTAACAGATGGGTGCTGTACCAGGCAAGAATCAAGATACCGACTCAGGTGGGGAGGGCATCACAACAGGTACGAGAGCTACGTCTGTCTAGCTTTTATGCTTCCCACCATTGGGTTAGACTGGCTTTCTAAAAGGACATTAAAAATATTGCTTAGCTTTGCCTTCTTTTTCCTTAATCTTCTCTATGGAGCATTATGGGATAGAGAGAACTGAATTTTTGTGTTTGGGGTTTCTCTTGGTCAGTTTTGGGGGACAAATACTTTTAATGTAAGTATATGCTCATATAAAACAATTGGACATAAAATTTCTGAAGATTTTAGCTAAAAAGTATTTCTTCTGTAGTCAGTAAATACCTCACATACACGGAAAAATAGTATTTGTTTTGTTTTGTTTTGACTAGCATGCAAAGCATTAAAGATAGCGAAGTTGATTTTCTAAAGGAAGAATATATATAATGTTGCTAACCAACCACTTCTGCACCATCCTTTGAAAGGTAAAATAATTGCAAAACTCGATAGGACTGCACATGACTGGCTATAAGAAGAGCACATTCATTTTAACTTCCAGATGAAACAGGTAAATTAGAAAGGCAATAGGCTTAGGGAGATCCCCAAGTCCAGACCCTTTATAACAACATCCCAACACTGTAATAATTTTTTTTAAATCACCAAACTTTACATTGAAACAGGTGGTGCAGTGAACTTCTGCCAAAGAAAGTTGTAATAAAACTGACTGGGAGCTACATTTACCTAAATGTGTTCAGGCTGTTCAGCAAATTGCTCACCCAGTGTACTGTTGTGGGGACCCACCTAGTGAAAGCACAAAGAATTGCACCAAACCAGAAATGAAAGAAAGGCAATATGGAGCCAAGGAGATAAAATCATTGAACAATATAATTTAGGAGCTTCCAAGTGGCGAAACATGTGGCAAGACGAGAGAGACCACAAATCCCAGCCAACCTACAATCACCATCTGGTATTACTTTGCAGCTCTGAGATAACTTGGTTCCATATTATGGTACGGCAGAAGCTTGGATTCAGGAGAATGGGTAATATATTTTGGGTTAACTCAAATTGGTACAGTGCCAGAAGACATACTTGGGACTTATGCTCACTATTTCCAGCCTGAGCACTACCAAAACCAGGAGTTGGTCTCTGTAAAACCAGAAGAATGGCTTTATTAAAGAACACCGGAAGATATTTCACTTTGTCCCTTTATTTTAATTATTTTAAAATTTTATTCTTATAGGAAGAGCCATCATTTTATGTATGTGTCAAATCTTCAAGGTTTTATTCCTCTGACCACAAGGGCTGGAGGCTTTTGTTACAACAAAAGCTGAAATTTTAACCTTCTTTCTCTTGCCAACAAGAGCTATATGAGCACCACTAAGATTGATTTACAACAAATTTTTACATAATGAAGTGCTGCAAATTTTCTTACAGCCAATACTGACCTGTTCAAAGGGATTTTGCTCTCATTTTCTAATTTCCATGTCCTCACTTACCTAATCCACAAGAGAACCAAAACTTTCATAAGTAACAAGTCTCCAAAATATGTAGATGTTAAAATTGGATACCTGGCTGCACCACTGGTGTTTTCTCTTAATGACACAAAATGATAAGGGTTTTTTTTGTCCATTACAAGGACGTGCAAAAGGACTAGAGAATTGCTATTCATTCAGGATTGAAAATGGCTTCTAATATTCTTTCTGCTTGAATGAAGCAGCAAACATCTTTTGTTTTGCCTTCTGCAGATCCTCCAAAACAAAGTTGCAAATACTAAATAGCCAGTTACAAAAAGCTATATTATACTGTAGGAATTCCTCCCAAATTCTCAGAATCACTTGCTTTTCATTCTGCTCTTGTCTATACATAGAAATCATAGAACTGTCCGGGTTGGAAGGGACCTCTAGAGGTCGTCTAGTCCAACCCCCCTGCTGAGAGCAGGGACATCTTCAGTTATACATTTTTAGGTCCACATGGTTTATGTGGCTATTTCCAGAGAAGTCTTGGCTAACCAATCCCTCAGAACCCCTTGCTATCATCTAGAACCTCCACTTAAGTCTGGAGAAGAGCCATACCAATTTAGAAGCAAGAACAGAATTCTAGATTATCTGTCCTAATTACAGTTTTCTTATTCTCTTTTTCTTGACAAGACTATTCCAAGAAAATCCTGTCTCTTCTACCAACCAGCTTAAACTCAGACCTTGAAAATATTTTATTTCCAGTTTTTACCTTCTTATCTTTTTAAAGATACTACTACTTACTAGCATTTCTCTAACAAGGGGTTACATAAATTTCTACTTGAAAACTAGGGCTCTTGTAAGAGTGTGTCCTAGTAGTCACAACACTGCTACTTGGGACACAGGCCATACTTGCCTCCTGCCTGCACAGCCATGAGTGTCTCTGAAAGAAAGAGAAGCAGGCGTGGATAGAAGAGCACAGGTCCATTGGAGCAATGATTTCTGACCCCCATAATAGGAACAAAAAGCCTTGCCCTCTTAAGGCCTTCCTCCTTGGCTCGGCACCTTCTATGCCTCCCTTCTCCTCTGCCGAAATAGTTCCCTTTCTTCTGTCCCCTCCCTGCTTCTCCTTCCTCTTCTCAGCAGCCCCAAGTAAGCAGCAATTGCTGTACGAAGAAGACAGGGTATATTGCTGCTTGCGGTGACTGGAGCTGAGACACATGGCTGCAAGGACGGGACTGGGGGTCCCACTTGCAGTGCTGTGGAAGAGACATCTGGGTGAAGAAGGAGTCTCCTCTCCAAGCCTCCGTTGCATCTATAGCCTCCACAAAATGCTGCTGACCCTGTCCTCACCTGGATCCCAATCACCACACAGCATCCTCTAACTCCTGCTTCTCAAAATACCACCTACAACTGAGAAGTTTACAGCTCATTCTGCCTACTGTAAACGGCAGTTAGATCCTAAATGGCATTGCTCCCAATACCTCTTCTGCAGCTTCCGTTTTCCTTTTACACTTTCTCCTCTTCTGCCAATACTTAGGGTGGTTTATCCTGCTCTGACCACGTACAATATCTCAACAGGAATAACCAGCTGAGGTTTGTAACGCCAGGGGGCACCTCACAACTGGCACAGAATGTTACGCTGCCCCTTTGTACAGCACAATGCCTACCCAGGACAGATTCTCACAGTATTCATCTTCCATTTTCACCCCTTTCCAGAGGCAGTATACTTTTTTCAGAGCTTGACATTTTCAGATAGTGCAGTAATGGTTTCCTCCAGTCATTCATTTAATTGCCTACTAATTCTTCACTAAAATCATTAACATAAAGGTCACGTTATTTCTATTAGGGCTTTTTAATAGGCCTCAAAATTATCTTGAGATTTTTAATCACATAGTTTTATTTTTTTTTCATGCTAGAATAAGGAGTAAATTTACAAGTAACTGCACAGCTCCTGGGTTCTGTAGAGACCAATTAAAATACTTATTTTCTAATTTGTTTTCTGTCATTTATTGAAATCAAGTCTATGACACTTCCAAAACTTACATTTTAGAAATGCTGGTTTTGATCTCCTACCTTAACACGTTTCTCTGCTAAACCACAAGTTAGTAATGCAACATAGAGTGCGTTGTTGACAGGGATTTTTTGTTTGTTTGTTTTGTTTTGGATTTCCCTAGGAATCCTAAGAGAGGTCAGGTGTCCTTGGTTGTAGTGATACCTTATTGCCCAATGAGAAACTGTGCTTGGCCACAAGTGCTGCTAATTTAATAGATAAAATTGACACGGGTTGTGGGAGTAAAAATTTAATCAAGATATTTTATATAGCAAATGAAGACATCAAGCAATAAACCCAGATTGATGGAGGGAGTGCCTCGTGGGACAGTCAGATCTCCTTATTCCTCTCTCTTAACTATAGGAATATAATTTCTCTTCAGTTTCTCACGTGTGCCTAACAAGATAGGAAACACAATTACTATCGAATTTCACATATTCTCCTTTGAAAAAATAATACAGAGATGAAGTATACTGCTAATATATCTTAGACCTCTGAGAAAGAAGAATGATTTAGACCAGAAAGAAGAATGATTTAGACTAGAAGTTTCTAAATGTCTGTCTGGTTGTTCATGGATGTGTTACAGAAAGGGCAGACAAGAATGGCAAATTGGAGAGGAGGGTGGAAAAAGAAAAGGTACAAGCCCTGTGGCTCTGTGATAACAACAAAGTTGCTGCAGAGAAGCAGGAACTGTCCTCAGTTGGTATGACCCAGCAATGTGTGTTTGCAGCTCAGAAAGTTGGCCGTATCCTGGGCTGCAGCAAGTGTGAGCAGCACGTCAGGGGAGGTGATTCTCACCCTCTACTTAGCTTCCATGAGATGCCATCTGAAGTGTTGTGTTCTCTGAGACCCTCAGCATAAGAAGGACATGGACCTGTTGGAGCGGGTCCAGAGGAGGCCATGAAGATGATCAGAGGGCTGGAGCACCTCTCCTATGAAGACAGGCTGAGAGAGCTGGGATTGATGAACCTAAGAATATTACTGGATAATCATCCTTTGCTGGTTACACCAACTTCCTCTTCACATTTTTCTCAGTGCTAGGAAAGTGAAACCCCCATCCCTGAGAATGCAGGAAACTAAACTGTAGTATGAAGAAACCCCAAAATAACAGCTCGGCATGCTGTTGCACAATAGGTACGGGGCTAGAGGCTGGGGGATCTCTTGATGAATGATACTGGGAAGATTATACCCGCTCTGAGAAAGAATTACCAAAAAGATGCTTGCATAACAGAAGTGCCCTTACTGTGGTGGTGCAGACTCCCTGGGCCATGTTGCACTGTCAGGACCAGCCAACACTGTGTTCTTGTTTTGGCTGCAGTGAGTTGGGACATCTGGTATTTTCTTGTCCTGGCTTTGGTACAGTGAGTCAGGATAATTAGGCACTCCCTAATTGTACCTGAAACTCCTGTTGTCTGGGAGCCTTACCTGAAACTCCTGCTGGGATTGTGGCCTGCTCTAGAAGATGCCATAATCACCTGACAAGAATTGTGGCCAGAATGGAAACTTATTGACCAAAGTCGATCATCTTGCAATCCTATAAATAACAACCCTAAGTGAGACCCTTTCGAGCTCTCTGGGATCGCAGCGGTCTGTGACCTCCTATCTGCTCCTGAGCTGGGACACCTCTCAGGGCAGATTTTGCAAGGATTTCCGAGAACAGATTTCATGAGGGCTTCAAGAACAGACTTTGCAAGGATTTCCAAGATCATTCACAGATAGATGCTGACAAAGAAGAAGAGGTCAAAGATTGTCTGCTGACAAATGCTGACAAAGGAGAACAATAATTCATTATCATTAGATTTAATGAGGTTTCAAAGATCATTTGGTACCAATAATTTACTACAACGTGCAAAGAGAGAAAAATCTTGATCATAGGTTAACTAACTTCTGTATCTGTGTGCGGTTTTGTGTGTGTGATTCAATTTAGGAAACTTTGTAGTGTTGATTATAGCAAATTTCATTAAATCACTCAGATAATTGTCTGGCAATTAAGTATTGTTAAAAATCATATAACCTGATCTTGTCATTTCCTGTAATAGTGCTAATAAATTTTAAACTGCTGCTATCTCAAAGTAATAGTAATACATAGTAATAATGTATAGTAATATATAATGATAAATATATAGCAATAATAATAATCACTCCTTCACTGACAAACTGGTGTAGTAGCTCAGTGGGAGGTCTTCCTTACCCTTTTCCATGAAACATAAACCATTGACCAAGTCTGGGATTAAGACTGGATCCAGCTGCACCCAAACTCCATCAGGAGTTTAGAAAGCAAGGGAGTTCATTCTGAACCTCATGACTCAACGGGAGGGTCTCCCTTACCCTTTTGCATCTCTGGTCTTTGCGTAAATCATTCTAAATCGATTTGAACTCCATTTTCCTTTGTACGTTTCTTGCACATAGTAAGTAATAGAGTGAACCTTGCCATCAAACTTTGTTACATCGCAGTTTTACAAACTGATACGAAAATCACTTTTGCTGATCCCTTTGACAGCGATTCTTCACATGATCTGAATCGCCCTTCTATGACAAATTGGCATAGACAACAGGATCCTAAATCAGGATTCTGTAACAAGTGATTCGAGTGATTTCAACCACCCTTTTCTACAACAACTCAGGTTTGGAGTCTCTGTCTCAGTTTGAACTCTACCTAACCTCTGGTTAGGTGACATAACTAAAGGGTTTGGTTTCTGTGCTTCAGAAAGTCTGAATCTTTCTCACATACTTACCTATGGAAATCACATTTCAGACATTTTCTTCAGAACAGGAAGACAGGGTGATGCAACAGAGCAAGCACCGAAGGACTCAGCTCTAGTTTTTTGTCTGCCACTGCTCTGTTGGATGACCTGGAACAAACAACTTCATCTTTTTGTACTTTAACTTCCACATCTGTAAAAAGAAGATAATGAGACTGACCTCCTCTGCAAATAAACTTTTCTCCTCCTCTTACTGGAGAGTAGGAACAAAGATAGAAGGAAACTCCTGGTAGAGTTCTAATATAATTCACTGGGGGAAAGCCAATTCATTTATGAGATTCCTGGGTTTTATGGGATTGTTTTCATTCTCAAAACTTTGCAAAACAGCCCAAAGTGGAAAAGAAATCAGCGCAGGCTGGCCCAGACCCTGAGCCTGTGAAGTGATCTGAGCACAGTTGAGCAACACTGGACAGAATGTTTAGCCAATTCACCTCCCTCCACAGATTCCACGGAATGCTTTATTTCAGTAAAAAGAAATGACAGAAAATGTAGCATCTCGCTCCCAGATCTTAAGAGTGAGAACTTATGAATACCAAAAACAGATGGAATTTTGTCAGCAACACTTCAAAGAGAAAAAACAACTTTTCCACAGTTCTGGAGAGACTCTACTGAAAATATCAGAAAAGAGGCGTTAAGAAGTACAGAAAAATAACACAGATCGGTCTGAAAAATGAAGGAAAAAAGTTGAAGGCAACTGAATACAGGATGACAACACTGTTCTGCTCTGTATGCTCAGTGCTGCAACTCCTTGTGAAGACAAAACAAGGCAAGATCCTCAGATCTGTGAATTCTCCCAAGCACTGACTGCCACTTGCACAACTGGCTTCTTCCTCATGTTTCTGCAGATTTTAGGGATATATTGCATATGCTTATCATTCCACAACACAACTTCTTTCTTGCCTCATTAGCATGGGTTACATTAATATAATTAGCTGGTTCATAGATCATATCTGTGTCCCACGTATGGGAAAAGAGAGAGGGCCTGCCCATCATATCGTATTAAGTTTGTTCTTGTCTCTGTCTCATCTTGAAGAGCAGGACATTTGGGAGCTATAGATGCTCTGTTAACAGCAGTGATGGTAGGAGGGAGGTTTTATTGTTTATTGCACTATCAAGGCATTCTGTTAATATCAAATGGGAACACTGCTGCAGTAGCACAACCGGTGACCAACGCAATTTTAAAAGCATAAATGCTCCTTCATAGCTTGTTTTAAGATATTCAAAACCAAACTCAGAGCCTGCTGACTTGTTTTGTTAAAACTTTCATCAGCCCACAAGGACAGCTTTAGTTCTAAAAGTTTTGTCTAACAAGAAAATGTAAACAATTTGAAGCACAAGTGCTTGAGGAAAAAAAATTATTCTGCTTTCCAAAACTCATCTAATTATTTTCTGGCTTTTCTAGTTATCATTCTTTCCAATTTCTTTGGCCTGAATCTTAGACCAAATTCTTCTTAAGCAAGTTCTGCTACTCTAACAAGATATAACCAGTCTGATTCACAGAAGGGTGTAAAGCCTGTCATCAACCAAATTAGCTTTGATTTATCCTTGTGAAAAAAAAGTCCCTTTCAGCTACAGAATCTAATGGCTTAAGAATCTGTCATT
Organism: Ceryle rudis; assembly: GCA_033439905.1. NCBI lineage: Eukaryota > Metazoa > Chordata > Aves > Coraciiformes > Cerylidae > Ceryle > Ceryle rudis. The sequence goes on along the minus strand of JAAGNO010004113.1, from coordinate 4,127 downwards.
CTGGTGGCTTCGTCAGCAGTATCTGTGGTTGCTCCAGAGCTCTTGGCCATTGGGTGACTTCCAGGCTTAGGGAGTCACGCAACTTCAAAGTTGCATGTACACATCAATGCACCGTGAATCTAGAGCTACACACAAACCTCACTATCAGTAAATCTGAGTATCTTCAGGTTTTTCATACATAATGTCTTGTATTCTTCCCCGAAATCAATCCCAGCTCAGTCAGCTCGGTCGTCTGACTAGCTAAGGAAACTTAAGGAAAGAACATTAACTAGCCAAGCAGTATGCCCTCTGGTACAGCCTGGCAAAACCCAAAAATTCTGGCATCTAGGCTGAAGTATTCCCATGCAGATGTCTTCATCAGAATGTAAGTTCCTCCTGCAGTCAAGAGACAACTACTCAATACAGTTAATGAAGTTCAGAACTGTTCAGCTGTTCAAAATACTCTGATTTATCTACCTTAAGGTAGTCTGCATAGCTTGCTGTTGCAACTACAAGCAGACTTCAGCTTGCTCACCATAGGTGCTTAGTGACAATTACGATGGTCTGAGGTATCAAAGGCTTCCACATGAGACTTCAGATTCAACAAGCTTTTTAGGAGACCTGCTTCTTCTTGGTGCAGGAGGCCAGGAAGAAAACTCCACAATGCCTAAAATGGCCTTTGAGGCCTGCATTTATGTAACTAAATCCCACATTAGTTCTCTACTGAGTATAAAGGGAGCTTAGACATCTGGTTCGCATGGAGACACCTACACACTGAAACCCAAATTTAGGTGTCTTAATCTGCTGGCTGAATCCGCCCCTTTACGTGGAGATTTCCTGAGCTGGCAGCTGCATTAGCATTATAGTTAAGAGGCCTCGGTGGACATTATTTTTTTCATTTCCATTCCTAAGCCACTCACGAGCACATTTAAGCTTTTGGCCTCTACAATACACTGGCAGCAATTTACAATTGTAACTCAAGAGAAAACATTCTTTTCTTTCTTTTAAATTTACTGCCTGGAAATTTCACTCAGGACACCGAAATCTTGTGCTATAAGAAACACAGAATTCACTTTCTCTTATGACAACAGATTTTTCTGCCACTATCACATTCCTTCACAGCCCTTTTCCAAGTTAAACCATTCAAGTGTATTTAAACGCCTTATTTTTTTCTTTAAGGAAGCAATTCCACACCTCTGATCAGGATATTGCTTCTCTCCGTACCTTTCTTGGTGCTTTAGGGAGAATTTCACACCACATTCAAGATGTCCAAGCTTTTGTTGGGTTTTACAACAGTATTCCATCCTACTCTTTATTCCTGTCCTAACGTACCTAACATCCTTTTTGCCTTTTCACCTGCTACAAAGCACAGAACTGTTGTTTCCAATAGAGTAGCCACAATAGCTCCGTGGATTCTTTCCCTATGTGCTCCTAATGAATTTAAGGGTATGTGGGATAAACTTGTCTTCCAAGTTTTTTCTCAGCAGGAGATAACAGTCTTCTATTCAGACATCTCTTTTTGCAAAGCTGTTTAGAATATAATCTTTTTGATATCTCCACCCACTGTCAAATTTGATGAATATGGCTCGGGATTTCAAAAGTATTTGAGAAGAGAGAGCAGATCAGATAAACCCACAGACATATTCTGAGTTGTCAGTCGACCCTTCTTTTGGAAAGCAGGCAAAAAAATCACGTCAAGTGATATGCAGCAAAACTAGCAGTGGGAAGGAAAAGTCCGAGAGCGACCAGATAAACATCCTGCTTCCACAAATACTCTAAGTAAACCATTCAGCATTTACTAGGGCTTCTTTTCTTAATTCAAAGCTATAATCACATAGAAACTCTACCAGGGGATGTGCAGACTCTGCCTTCAGTCATGGACAGCCCATAGGCAAACTACTGTGAAAGGAAACCACTGAAGTAAATGCAAACTCTCCCAGTTATTGAAAGAATACTTGGAGATTTCTCCAGTCTTCTCTATCGCAGCTGGCCAACAAGCTCTACACATTAGCTGGAGAAGTTTGTACTGAACCATTTGGATTTAGAAAAATAACATGAATTAACAATCTATATTCTGTTTGGGTCTGTGAATATTCGCCTCCTTCACAAGTAGTAGAACCAATCTAAGAAATGAGACAGGGCTTAAAGAATGTATTTTGTAGTTCAGAGTGTTGCTTTCTCGTCTGTCACTTCTCTGTCTGAGACATGTCAACAGTAGAAACATTTCAGTGCTTGAGTAGGTATGGATCCCAAATTCTGACCACAAGCCATATTGACAAGAGGATTACTTTGGGTTATGACTTCTTGCCAGGACTTCTATGTGAGTTCTTGTCTCTTGCTGTGAGCACACAGGAAGTGGGTCAATTAGTTAACACTAATGAGTTATCATAGAGTTATATTAGCAATCGGGCTAGGCAGACTATCATAATCATGGATTTTGAGAAATTAAACAAATGTCTCAAAGACCTTACAGTAAATGATGCTACAAAGTAGCAGTTTATTAATTATGTTAATAAAATTATAATCTAAGCATTGATAAGAACTAAAATAGCTATTTGGGTAGATTAAATACCTGGAATTACAAGGTAGGCAAGAACTGGCCAAATGAGAATGACTTCAAGGATAATGATTCTGCAGAAAGGAGATAGCGTATGTGCTGAGGTTGCTTTTACCTAAAAAGAGCTTAACACACACCTCCAGTCCTCAGGCTAAATTATTATGAGAGAGAGATCAAAGCTCCATATTAGCCATTATGAAACAGGACTTATGAAAAGCTGGCTGATGGGGATGCTGACTACGTGGTTATCTCATTTAACTGCACACATTACTTTCATCTTGATCCCTTCTACCTCCTTGTCATCTGCCTACTAATCCCTCCACAGACTGTCACTCCTTTTTCTCTCACTGCAGCTTCTGATTATGTATTGCCTTTTTGCCCTCTCTACTTTAATGATGTCGCTACAGCTTTTTGGCAAGTTCAGTGTTCTGCTCTATTTGTGTTATTATAAAGCACCTCGACATGTTATCTCTGGACACCAGGCACTACATCCACCAAAGAATGGGCTCAGGTGTGTCAACTCTCCTTTCTACTTTACTCAAACAAAATCTGCCATCTTCAAAGTGTCACTCAGCAGCTCAAGTTCAGTATCTGGGTATTCACAAAAAAGCTTCCAGTCCTGTCTGTGCTGAGCAAATCTGACAATTTATTAATTTGTAAATCTCACCAGGGCTCACAAACACAAAACGTCTTCCAGTCTCCCACCAGCCAAGTCAGGGCCTGCACGAACTGGTGAAGTTACCCCAGCACCATTTTGTCTAGTAAGTCACCGGTGGCATCACTTTGTCTGTATAGGAAAAGATATGAAGGTTCAACATACATCTCTGCCTGTGAGGATGTAAATTCTGGTTGCTTTAACTACTGTAACTACTATTTTATACTGCTGCACATTAACTACCAAGCTCAGGTTATTTCGCTGCAGCTAGGGTTGATTTCTCTCCACCATCTCCCCCTCCCTGCTGAAGAAGCCAGCCCACCACCTTCCAGCCAGCTACTCAACCATTAGGTGACAAAAAACACAGCTAGTCAGCCCAGACATCCCCCATGAGCCTGCCCTACCCATCTTTTACCCTTTCAAAGCCCCTGGACAGGTACTTCCAGGGGCCACTTAAAACCACGAAGCCCAGAGAAGGCACCTCCTAGGGGGGACTGAAAAGAGCTTTTAAGTCTTCAGAGAGATCTCTGAGGGGACTTGCAAGCCTGGCAGAGAGGCAGATACCCAGCAGCTCTGAAGGGAAAGGGGCCTGAAGGCCACACATCCACGGCTCTCCAGCCCTGAAACCACCACAGCTTCACGGCCATGCACCCCTCAGCAAAAAAAGGGCCAGGCAAAATCCTCGCAATCCCCCCATTCCCTCTTCCCGGTGAGGTTTCGCCATCTTCTCAGGCTGACCCAACCCGCCTGTCATGGCGGCTGCGCCCTGTCCGCCTCACGTGACGGCGCTGGCCGGCAGCGCGAGGGGGGAGGGGCTGGGCTGAGAGGGGGAGGGGTTGGGAGAGGGTGAGGGGTAGGGCGAGGGGTGGGGTTGGGATGAGGGTGGGGGGTCGGGGTAGGGAGAGGGTGAGGGTGAGGGTGAGGGGGTGGGGTGGG
>JAAGNO010004112.1:0-28309 GCA_033439905.1 Ceryle rudis | reverse complement strand
CGATCTCACCGCTCTCTGACCTCATGGGGTGCCCTTAGGGAGGAAGTTCCAGAAAAGAAGCAAAAACCTGACTGCCTGGCCCCGGCCACGCTGTGCCTGCAGCCGCCCGCGCCGCCCAGACCACTCCCAAAGTGCCTGAGCAACTCGAATGCAGCAAGCCAAGGAGTACATTTGTTTTTCATTACAGCAGCTTAATGCGATTTCAATCTATATTCAAATGACTGCAATTCAGAGGGAAAGACTATTTGGATGGGAGCTGGGAGTTCCTTGTATTACAACACTATTCAGAGTATCAGTCTGCCTTTGTTACATTATATGGGTTAAAATTCCAGCAGAAGTAAACAATGAAGGTATTTTTCTTGTGGCTATTAAAATTTCTCTTGCTTCACAGGCAAATGCTGTATCATTATTTAGGGCACAAGCAGCTGAAGCGTTAAGGCTGTAGCAGACTACTCCCAGGAAAAGAGGAGAGGACGAAGCCATTTTCTCACTGAAACTACAAACTTAATTCAGCTGCTCCAGAAAACAGGGAATGAAGCAGGAAAGCATCCCAACAGTCCAGCTTTCACTGGGACTGACGAACCACAACACAACCTCATTCATTCACCATGGGCCAGGATTTACCACGCTTACATCTGAGTCATTTTTCACTGAAGCTGGATCGGATGGTGCTCTAGCAGCTAAGGCAGGAGCTGCCCCCACCAGCAGAGTGCAAAGCCCACTGCAGCCTGTGCTTGTACATAGCACTGTATTTACAGTTTGGAAAGCTCCATAATCATTGTGGCTCATTCTTTACCTGCAAACTGTGAACCTGTCTTGTAACTGGGGCCTGCCTGCCCCAGGGATATGTTCACGAAGCCCTGGAGGCATTTCTGAACACAGTGACTTCTCAACACCCACTGAAATCACATGGTTTTCCATAGTGCTGCCTCAGATGGAGAAGGAAAGGCCAAACATCGTCCAGCAATATTAATGCCATCTTCCTGGAAAAATCCATACTGTGCTGCATTGCACAGGAGACTGATAGGAATTCTGTTCTGAATCCCCAAACTTCTCTAATATTTCTTTATGCAAGGACACTCGTTCCATAGCACAGTAAACCCAAGCTACTACATTTTATAAGGTGTTGATACACAGCCCCACACATTTTTCTCGGCACAACTCATTAAAAACAATCTACCCAGCAAAGAGAAGCGACACTGCAGTGCTGATGATCCTAGGACCTGCAAGTGAAGGCTTCACAACTTTGAGCAGCTAGAGCAGAAGCTCTTTGTCATTTCAAACCCCTAACTGTAGGGGGAAAAGAGCTGAACTGCCAAAGGAAAACGAGATCAAACCCCACACAGCTCTTCTGAAGATAAATTAAAAGCTACCTCTGAAAAACAGTCATTTGGTTTGATTCTTGCAGAATGGAACGGACTGTTTGTTTTTGCCTGATGACTAACCCAGTGCCACCACGGGATGCTGATGGGGGCAGGGGGATCTGTTCTCTCTCCTCTGCACAGGCACGTATAGCAACTGTGCAGCCACAAACTGAATCACCACAAAAGTACTCATTTTGGGGTGAGCTGGTGGTGGCTTCATTTCCTTGTCCGATCAGCCAGGCAGGGGAGGAGGTGCAGGCTGTCTGTCCTTTGTAGTGGCAGTCCACAGTGACCCTGTCCAAATGCATACTGAGCTGGTTTAACCACTGCGCAGAGCACTTTGTAAAGGCTGTGGGTTGCACACACTAAAATACTAAAACTAAATGCTAGTTTACTTGCCTTGAGAAAATCCAGTTCTAGATACCCCTCTGGTATCATAGGACTCTCCACCCCGGGGCAGACCAAAGGTCCCCCCACCTACTGTTCTGACAGCAGCCAGTAGCAGATGCTCAAGGTAGACCATAAAAATAGATGAGGCATGTAATGGCATTTTTCTGATATACCTTCCTAAATTCCAGCTATCTGTAGATCAGGTTCAGATACCTCCTGGGGCAGGTGATATCTGTGTTTAACAAACTGAATTTTTCAAACTACTTTCTGAATTTCTCTCAACTTTGGGGATTTTAAATATCATGTGTAGCAATTAGTTTTATAGTTTAATTTTTTAAAGTTTGAAAAGTATCTTTTATTTCGTACTTACTATCTGATTATTTCATTTGATGCCCTTTAGTACTTAGATTATTGAAACAATTTATTATCTGTTCATTTTTCATATGGCAGTCAGACTTCTATTCCCCTATTATCCTTTTTTCCAAGCTGCAGAGACCTGGACGCATTAATCACTTCTCACACAGAGATGCCAAGTAGGTTTTCTTGTCCTTTTGCCTTTCCCTGTATCGTGCCCTGTAAGAGATGCCTTTTGAGATGGAAAGGAATGGGGAGATGGCCCCCACACACCACACCAGTGGCACAATTGGGCTTTCTGTTTTGTTCTCTGTTCCCTTCCTACAAATTCCTACCCTTTTATTTACTGTTTTGACTGTTACTATGCACTGAACTGACACTTTAATTCTTAGGATTGCAAGATCTCTTCCTGAATGGCAATATCCAGCTCAAAGTCTATTCTTCTGCAAGCATACCAGGTTCACGTTCCTCCACGTGCACTATGTGCACTGCCTTGCCTTTATCAACACCAAATTCACCTGCCTCCAGTGCAGTGAATTGCATCTCAGAATTGTGAAATCCTTCTGCAGCTCTGTTCAAGCAGCTTGTGCTTTTACTATTGTCGGTAATTTAACGCACAAGCAAGAGTTATAATTTCATTCTATACCTCCATTCCCACATTATTTGTGAAGACACTGAACACCTGACTCCATTCATGAGCTCTCTCTCTCCCTAAAAGAATCCATCATTCTCCTCCTTGTTGTTAGTTAGTGCTTGCTTGTTAAAGCATGGGAGGATCTTCCCTCTTACCCCAGGCCTCTATTAAGAGACATTTGTAAGAAATCTTGTCAGAGGCCTCTTGGAGATCCAAGTAGCCTATACCTACTGAATCCCCTTGGTCACATCCTCAGTGATTTTTTTCAGAAAATGTGTATTTGTGGGGCACAGCTTTCCTCTACACAGGGCACACAGACTTTTCTTCATTGTAAGGGTCCACCAGTCTGTTGATGTTACTCCGTTACAGTTTCTAAGTCCTAAATACATTCTTTATATATTATACGTACTACAACAGATTCAGTGGTCTACTGCTCCATGGATCCCTCCTGATACTTCTTTTGCTGCCTTCTTCCCTGTAGTGATGAAAGTTTTAAAGAACAAATTCCAGACTGAAGCACTAGCTCAGAAATGCAGTTCTTAAATCCCTCTAGAAGTCTTGGTTTTGGCAATTTCTTACTATTCATTTAGTCACTCTAAAACTTTTACTGACATTTAGAGACAGATCCTTATCTAATCTGAGCTCAAGTTTTATTTCTCAGGCACTTACAAGGCCTACAAACTGTCTGGCAGTCTACCATATTTTTCAAAAAGGATGTAGTTTTTATATATCTAGAAAACTGTTTCTATATTCCCATAGCTTTACATTAAAATTGCTAGAGTTTAGGGTTTTTTTCTGTTTGGATACAATTCAACAATCTGAAGGATGGCTTTTTTTTTTTTACCCTTCTCCGGTGTTTCCAAATTCTGTTTTGACAGGTGACATGAATTTGCTCTAATCTTCTAATATGCTGTCTTTGAACAGTCTCCATTCTGCCTGTAAGCGTTCAACACCAATTTTTCTGCTCCTTTAAATTCCTTTGTTACATAAATGACTTCTCAATTCTGTCTACTTTCTCTCTTTTAAATTAAAACACATACTGTATTGGATTTTTTTACTCTTCTCACCACTGCAAGGATATTGGCTGAGTGTATTATGGACACAGAGGGCAAGGTTCATTATGCATCTGTATTTGGTCAAGAAACAGCAGCCTAGATTGCCTGCTTCTTCCAGTCAAGGTGACCGAGCTTAGCTCGGAAGTCAGTAGAGTCAGATGGGACACATCCCACCCTTACAAAGCAGCTCTTAAGTGTGATCCTGCACATACATCAGGAACAGTTCAAGAATTGTTTCCCTTCCTGTAGGTCTCCTCATTAACTGCACTGAGGAGTTAATTATGGTACACCTGAAAATGCAGCACTCTGCCCCATTACAACACTTAACACACAGGACAGCAATTTAAGTGTCCTTTTATGACTGTGTGTGCTGCCCTTGGAACTTCTCTGGTTTCTTTGGTTTGTCACATTTACTGTCACCATCCTGGTGATCACGGGTGGTTCATAATTTAATCCTTTCACCATACTTTCTCCCAATTAGGCATGACATTTCAGTCCATGGATCCTTTGACACTCAATGATACAGTCAATTTGTTTATCTGATTTGGCTCTTAGTTTTTCTATAATACATTAGAGGCCCTTTTTCACTGGTACAATCCTTTCTGTTATTCCTATACACTGATACAATACGCTGGTTATGCTCCACTGGTTATCCCCCTTCCACAAAGTTTCTGACATATGCCATCCATCTTCTTTAAAAATTAGTTTATTTCTCCATCTTACTTTTTAAACTTTCAGTATTACTGGCAGTGTTGCTTGTTTCTTCTAAATCCTCTTTAAAAATTTATCCAACTGTTTATGACTATTTCTTGCTTGAGTTTTGTCAGCTTCTGCCCATCCCTCATTTGAAGATGCAGTGATTTATGACATCATGCTGTCCTATATTGTGTATTATTTCACCTTGATAGTTTTCCCCTAATTCTTTGTTTAGAAACTACTCCAAAATCTCTTGATTTGCATGTCAGCAGCCTGCTTTTGTTTTGGTTTAGAAACCAAAGCATCTTTTTCTTTCAAATGTTCCTTGGTTCACAAATAATCTAAATCTTCCTCTTTTTAATACAACTTTCTGCATGAAGGTGCCTGGAGGTAAAAAGGCCTCTCTGTCCAACATTGAGTGTCATATTGACAGCATTTTGGTCAATTCTACCATTGGACTCCTGGTCTTTTAGCTTTTACCTGACAGCTTCAATATTGCCTCCAGTGCTTGCCTCCTGTCCATCACACTCTCCCTCGCACCCACCTGCTGCAGAGCTATCACCTCCCCTCTGCAGTCCCTGGGACTGTCTAGGTGCTTCACCCCTTGCACCCACTGCTCCCAACACACTGCTGGGTCCTGTTTGCATCCTCAAGCCCAGCTATTATCCATGTGACTAAATCCCATTACACACCAGCATAGTTTTCCCATCAGTTGAGAGTCACATTCTTCAAAGTATCACATAGCCATGATCCTCCAGTCCAGAGGCTTTTCTGCCCCTAGAAACACTGCGACTGCTTAGCCTGCAGTAGTGGATTTCATGATGCCCCTTCAGGTCCTGTCCATGAGTCTTTCTGCCTCCCTGAGCTTTTCAGGCACTTTGGCCACAGAATACAGCCATCGCCATGGAGCTGCTTGCAACATCAGACATATTCCACCCACTACCTGGTAATCAGAAACACAGCATTCAGTATAGTAACCTGGGAATTTGCACTTCCTGAATATTGTCCTACTTACATCCTCGCTCTTTTGGGGTGGGGGAGCAAGGATGGAGTAGCAAAGCGATGGTACTAAGCAGGTAACTGTTTTCTCTCAAGGAGTGATTAATAACTTCAGTTTGTTCACTTCCATGGCCAATAATATATTTGGGGTGGGTCTTGTTTATTTAATTGGTGACAGGGATGGAGAACCTGAAAATCTCCTCTCCCCAACAGCCAGTTTGTTGGCACCTCAGTACCTGAGCTGTGCTCCACACGGTCTTAAAACTACTTGGTTACCCAACCTTGATGAACTGGGAAAAGTTTGACAGTAGTTTAACACTGTAGGCAAACATCCAGGACAGGATACTACTTGAATTAAAGACATATAAATTTACTAACCTAAAGTCCAGAATGCACATTTGAATGAACCACCTAAATTGACAGGTATTTGTCACAATTAAAGCAGCTGAGAGCAATCCACCTCATCCAAAGGGAACTCCTGCTCTAACCTTCATTGACTGCAATGGCTACAGGCTCAAATCAGTTGATTAAATGTAGATACTTAGTGCTATTTTATGTATTTCGGTTATCCTGGTGGCCTCCAGCTGCCACTGAAGAAAGAAACGGGTCTCCCATAGGTCCTCTGTCACATCTGCCAGCTGTAGGCAGATGCTCAGGTACCTCACACAGCACTTGGTCCCCAGGGTGGTTAACTGGATCAAAACCTGCCTCTAATGGGTGTTCTAATGTATAACTCTTATGTAGGTACCAGCATTTAGACTAAATTTAGGTGAGCTGAATGCCCCTGCATCTACTCAGAGCTGAGACTATCCCAAGGAGTTCACCAATTAATTAATTTAGCCAAATTCAAGTCCCACACCACAATATGCAAAAAAGATGGGGCTCGTTTTTAAGATACTTTTAAAATTTGCTCTACTGTGATAAATATAATTTAAAACTTGTAACCCTTTAAGAACTAAAGTAACAATATAAGTCTCAAGGGAAGCTTCCTTTACGTATTGGCTAGTTGCTACTTCTGTCTCCTACAATATGATGTTTTACTGTCTCATAACAGCTGTTTTTCTAAAAATTTACATCTCCAGTTCTATCTTCCTTTGTTATAAAAGTAGACAAGCAATGTATTAGGCTTTAGCAAGTAACTAAAATAAGTTACCACTGGTTTTCAGTGCTTGGGTTTAGAATTTCTTTCTATAATAAAGGGCTTTTGTGCTATCAAATTTCACTGTACATGAGCAAACAAAAAACTCTCACATGTTCAAAGACAAGGAAATGCCTTGTGAATTTAAGAGAAAAAGGAAAGAGATCAGCATGTGGGGCACTAGTCACTTTATTATTTTTTGCTGGAGCTACTTAACAGACATTTGCAACTGCCCTCAAACTGCGAAGTCCATGATATTCCCCACTTGACTTCAGGCTTTGACTTCAGAAGCTTTTCCTGCTCAACTTCTACGTTTATTGTAATGAGTCATAAAAAGCACATCTAGCATTATCAGTACTGCCTTGGCTTCATGGTCTTGAAAAGAGGCAGAAAACTTGCTTTGCGTATTTGTCATCCTGATGCTTATGTTTAGGAGACCAGTTATTCAAAAGCTAAATACCTGGAAAGATACTACTCTCAGGCAGTTGTCTAGGTAACTAATATAATTTCATGTGGTTTCCAAACATGAAATGGAAAAGATTACTAATAATAGAAAAAGAATTCCAACTCTGTGATACTCAAAGAACCTCTTTTTTTTCAAAACTAGCTCATGGCAAACCTGATATTCTGTGAGTGGTCCTTCTGGAATCAGACACTGAGATATCATGTTATCTCAGAAAGGGTCACAGCATTAGATACTTAATTTACCTCAATGTCTAATCTGGATCATTAAGTATACTGAGATACATACATCAAGGACACACTCCAGACATGGGTTTTAAAGTAGTTCTCAATATTTTACTACAATATAAATAAAAAGGAAAATACTAACATAGTATATATATTCTATCTCATTGCTATAGTTAGAAATTTTCAGGTCTGTTCCTTAGAAAGCACCTTCTGAAGAAAACTGTCACGTTCTATTAAAGACTGGAAAATACAGTTTTAACATGTTCTTACATAAATTTATTTGTAGTTGAGGGAATTTTTTGAGCATAATTTGGGCATCGTTGCAGCTAAAACTTAGTTTAGAACCCTAAAAGCCAGGTAAACATATGCATAATAAAGAAAATTGAAAATGCTATTTGTTAAGTTTCCAACTTCAGTCTTGGCAAGCCCTGATACAGACACCCTTACTTGTTCTCACCACAGAGGAGAGTGAAGGTTCCCAGTAGTATTTTATTCACTATTAACAGTGAAGTAGAAATTTTGCTTTTATTTCTGACCCCTAGCCAGTGAAACATGAATAACTGTTCAGATTATGCTCCTGGCAATCTGAAAGAACACACATGGTATTAATCCAGGCTCTTCTGGTCCCACTAACCAATGTTCCAAGATATGTTCCACTAACACTAGATATGACTGTCTATTAACTCAAGATAGCATTGCACGCTAAGTAACTACAGCAAAAACACACAGGGCACATCAGAGAGTTTCGTAAAGGGGAATGCTTCCAAAAAGGCAATCTTTTCCAAGAACCTGTTCATCAGGTACCAGAACCTTGTCTGGGCTACACTCACCACTGAGTAAGCAACTCCAAATGCATAGAGTATGTGCCTATCCAGGTAGTTAAGCTGAATGCACAACAAACAGTAAGTTAAAAATACATGTGTGGTGTGGCTATGGTTCGGGTATAAACTTAAGCATATTAGACCTTATTTCTTCATATTCTATTATCTTCAGGCAATTGTATGAACACAGAATGGAAAATACAGAAATGTAAGTGGTACAGAAGAATAAAGCCTGGTGTGAAAAACAGGTGTGAAAAAGAAGTTTTACATGAACACAGCAGCTACTAATGAGAAACTCACAAAACGAAGCAACTTAGTTGGGTACTGCTTTGTCACTGAGTTGGTTTGCACCCTTTTGTGTTCCACACTATAATCCACTTCCTGAGCAAGCTGGGTTATTAAATTGAGATACAGAAAATCAAAAAGACTTGCTCATCTTACCGTTAGATGTTCTCATCTGCCGTCTTCGTCCAACTCGGTCCAGACCGATGGGGGTACTTTGTGAAAAGGTGAGTGGCCGGAACCTGGCTGAAACAGCTTTATAAGGGGGTACCTGGTGTGCTGGAACAGGTGGCCGTGTTACAGGCTACAGAGAAAACAGGAAAATCCAGTATTAGCAAAGCAAGTCCAACTGAGCAAAACTCAGGTATGAAGTAAGGTTTCTTCAGATAGCCCAGTTAATTATAGGGGCAGTAAAATCCCCTACTTTGAAGTAACATCGCTTAAACATGGCATGCCGTATCCACCAGCGCCACAGGAAATATTTTACTACATTATAGTTTTTTGTTAATAAAAACTGCCTTGCCTTCTGCTATAACCAGACACGCTCTATAATTTTTATCCCATAATACTGTGTGCCCAAATGCTCTGGGATCTAACCGCTTTGAGAGCAGCCCACGCAATGCCGCCTGGCGTTGTAAACACACATCTGAAGGGAAACCCAAAGTGAAAGAATGACCAGAAATGCTAGGGCTGGAAGTTGTGTTCATTTCATGGTATGTTTGCTTTCTTCAAATAAATGTATTGCTTTTAAGTAAAATAAACGTATCTTACAAGACAAAAATCATTGTCTATAGGATCTTCTGCTCTAAAGTTCCCAGGGGTCTCATTAAAAAGAGATAATGTTAAGTTTACTCATAACTTGATCTAGAAGCCATTTTCTTCAGTTAAATCATTCATTTGCTTAATTGAGATTAGAGAACCTACCCCTGGTTCATTTGGAATCTAATTTTATGTCATCCCCGAACAACACCACATTAGCCAGGCTGAATGACCCTGCATAAACATTCAACATTAGACAGTCAGAACTCAGCATACAAAATTCAGAGGAACTTATCTTTAGATGTTCTCTTATCTTTCAGTTGGTACTGTTCATAGTCCCTTCTATCAAGTAATCTGAAACATCAGGGATGTTTTTTTAATGAACTATCTCTTGATACTCTGTTATGAAACCAGTGATTTAGTACTGTTTGAAAAGATTTTCTCACACCTAAGCTGTCAGACCAAAATAAAACACAACAAGGGACTCAGCATTATACTTTTGAAATATTCCCATGGAGTTTCAAAGCTTTTAAGAAAAAAAATCACCAATGTAAATATCAGCCTTTGAAAGCCCCACTTAAAATACTTCCAGCATATATATTCCTGCTTCATTAATCCTTTTCTACATTTCAGCTACAAATTTACTTTCTAATATGACTGCCAAAAATCTCAATGTATATTGAATATGATTTAAGTACAACCTGATTTTTAAAATTCACCTCCTCAGTACTTTAGCAATATATCAGGATCCTGTCACTGAATAACACCACATAGAATAAGTCTGATACATTGCATCAAATAGCTAATAGATGTGATGGCAAATACTACACACAAAAAACTGGCTGATCAGGCAACAAAGCTATTTATTTCTGGGCAAGTAAAATTTGCCTGCAAGGCTTCAGCCCATATCCCTTCCCTGGACAGACAAGGATGTTACTCAGTGGCAGGCCTGGGAAGGACATCGTTTGGGTTAAAAATGTGCCCCAATAGGGAATGCTCCATAGTTTTGGTCTTGACCACAGTGAAACAATGTGCTCATTTAACCCCTGCCAGCCCTTGCAACAGCACTGGGGCACAGAAAAAGTCAACTCAAGTAGCTGCCCTGATGTATTGGAGAGAGATTGATTGTTTTCAGCAGTAAATGAAGGGCTTGGAGAGTGTTAAATCACTTCTATGGTACAGCAGGGACTATTTGGGTTGCTAATACTTACTATCCCTCGAAACCCATCTATTATTCTTGAGTAAAATGGCATAGAATTTATAACAATATTTTTCTTCTTTGTTTTTCCTCCAATAATTTTTAAATGTCCCAATTACATAGAGTTTGAAACTATGACCTTTGTCTGGGTAAATGGTTCACTGGCTTCAGCTGGAGTTTTGCTTCAAGATGCACTTTTTTCATCAGGGAATTATGAAGAAGAAATGTGCAATATACAATAACAATGTTCATGTTAAAAACTGCTTTTCACAGGAGACTGAAAATCCTGTCATTGTTTCAGCATTTGATTTCAGTCAGAGAAGTACCACTAAACTCCCAGCAGGAGATCGAGTGGCATAAGAAAGATTAAGAGGATTCAAATTCCTTTAATAGCCGCTACAATCACATTTTTTGAAGATGTAAATACTATTCCTTTTTTTCTGTTACTTTATCAGCTTGACAACTGCTTTAGGTAGGAGTCCCCCATCTTTTCAGGAAAGTGGAAAACACCCAATCAGTGCAGTGTTACAAAAGCCCCCAAGTCTGAAGGTCTGTAACCAACTGCAAGGCAGGACCACCACTACCAATACAACAGTAAGTTCCTCTACCCATTGTACCCACTCCAGGAAAAAAGGAACTATTTTTATCTTTTGGAAGTTTTTTTATTTCTTACTCTCTTACCTAAGCCAACAGAGATAGCAAATAAGTATACAGGTTCTGCTCACATGCTAACTCGGCCACACACTATTTTCTTACAGGCTCCCTATGTTCATTCCATTAAGTCAGTTTACTAGTGCATAAATAGACATCTTATTCATATTGACAGTCTTCATAGATTCTTTCTTTATTACCAATTTTCTTAAGCCATGTCCTTATTAGTTTCAAGTATCCTTGCTATGCCAATACCACAGATTTGAACACCACAGATAATGCCACTGGTTTTGAACAGGCCTGTGTTTGGAGAATTTGAAATGATCCATAAATAATGTGTTGTTATTAACATATTTGTTTGTACTCCTCTGTTCCTCAGGCCCTACACTGTGTAAGGAGACTAAAAACACAGTTGTATTAAACACAAATGAGCTCTTACATACCAATGAGTAATAATGACCATTCCAAGAAAGAAATACTTAATTTACAATACGGAAAAGATTATCCCAAAGTCAGCATCAGTTTTATTCCGTGCTGTTTTGTTTTTTAACAACATAACAAAGTTATTAGTGACCAGGAAAGCAGAATTGTAAGTACACGATGTCAGCTTGACAAAAGGGAAGGAAGAGAAGGAAGCATCCGTTCTATTTTCTAGGCTGAAGATAGAGACAAGGAAGTGAAAAGGTCTTTTGCAGTTTGCAGAGAGCACATCTCTTATCTTACTTGTGTCAGCAGACCTTCTATCTCTTCTGTCGGACCACTTCCATAGAAATTGACCCCACCTATTACAGAGATGGGTCTTCTTTTTCGCCCTCTGTGGTAGCCCACTGTATTGCTTTGGATCACAGACCCAACGGAAGCCAGTCGTGGCTGATCTTCTCCATCCATGCAGTCTGTCTTCTGAGAGTCCACTGCAACTGCATCTTCTGGTATAGAGAAACTTCTGATGGACATTTGGCCATAGTCTGAGAGAGGTCTGGGACGAGATCTTTTTCCAGAGCCCCATCTCCTGTGTGTGATCTTTTGTGTGTCTGCCTTTTCTTCATCCTGGGATGGGGACCTCTTCCACTGGTCATCAGAAACAACCTTTTTAAATGTGAACAAGTCAAATAAGGCACAGAATTTTCTCACAGTTAATCGCTTGTGAGTTTTTCATTTGGTAGATCAACTTAACATTGCTAAAAAGAAAGTCACTTTAAATACAACAAATGCAACTGACAATTCAGGAATAGAGTAACTTTGCAAAGGAAAGACATCATGTTGTGCAGAGTAACCATCAAAATCTCTAGGCAAACATGACTAATATCACTAAAACCTCACCTATTACCTCAGCAGTACAGACAGGTCCTATCATAAACTCTAAATTTACTGACTGATGTCTAGGAAAGACAGATCTGTCACTCACAGGACTTGTTCCTGTGCACGAGTAGAATGTATGTTACATGTAACATTGGTAAAAACAATTCAGCCAACACACTCTGCTTCTGGACTTTTTACCAAAGCCTGTAGTGACAGGACAAGGGGCAACAATTTTAAACCGAAAGAGAGCATGTGTAGATTAGACATAGGAAAGGAATTTTTGTATAATGGTAGTGAGGCACAGGAACAGGTGGCCCAGGGAAACTGTGGATGCCCCCTCCCCGGAAGTATTCAAGGCCAGGTTGGACAGAGCATTGAGCAACCTGGTCTAGTGGAAGATGTCCCTGCCCTCGGCAAGGAAGTTGGGACTACGTGATCTTCAAAGGTCCCTTCTAACCCAAACGACTCTATGATATTCCTCTGCTTTACCTCTATTCAGTGATGCAAATAAAGAGTAAGGCTGCAGTCTGACTGCTTGCTGATCCCACCTAAGCGTAAGGCAATACCAAAACGGGCAGTCGCACGCCTTCCCTGCACACTCCCACACTCACTCAGGTCAGATCTAGAGATTGTGCAGCCATGTGAGAATTGGGTGAGCAAGCTCATCCAGTTTGGAAGGAGAAGCTAATTTTCCATATGCTCAGGGAGGTTATAGTCGTAAGGACTAGGGCCAGAGATACATTATAACACAAATAACAGGAAAAAATGGTTTTAGAGAGGAAACTTGGCAAATTAGCATGTTGTTCCTATTTAACAACACATGTAGCTCTCAGAGGTTAATGCCTACAAGTATCATAATTGAACTGGTACTAAAAGTTTGAAAATAAAATAACCTTAACTGAAACACTTGTTAGAGGGAACGTTTTTAAGGATTTCCATGTATTTGAAATAATACTACTGTAGAGTTTTCTAGCAAAAACCTCTGCAGTTTTTCAGAAAAAAATACTGCACATAAAAATGTACATTTACTTTTCCCTCAGATTTTGAAATTCTTATAATTTCCTTGGCTTTTCTCGGCTCCTCTATAAAGAAATGAAAAGAAAGGAAGATGGGTGTTTCTGGGCTGGGTGGCAGCTTGCATGAGTGCCTGATGGAGTGAATGACAAACTCCAAAGCACTTCTGAGCTAGTGAACCCTCCCCCAAGTTCCACAAAAAAGAAACAACAAATGCTGCCTATTTTATTTTTGTTAAAAAAAAAAAAAAAAAAAAAAAAAAAGAGCCTACTTCCTTATTAGGTTAACTTTAGACTATTCAAGTACATTTCTGACAATGTTCAAAGCTAGTAAGTATTCCAAAAAGGAGAGGCATCATTGTCTGTCTCTGGCTTCATTTTGTTCATCTGTTTCAGACCAGATGAAGTTATTTCTGGTATAGCATATTCAAAGCAAACATGCAGCCAAGAATCAGATTTTGACAATCATGCCTGTGGAAGGGGACTTCTATCTTCTGGCACCTTCTTCTCCACCTACCATTTTCAACAAGGCCAGTACAATTCTGATGAGCCTTTTTTCAAAGGCCACATAGCACAGTGGGCAGGTTTTGCTTTTCTGTTTGAAAGACAGCTTAAGACAAATTTCACTGTATGAAAGCACTTCAGCTAGTAGGCAGAGCTATTAAACAGTCAGCACTTTTAACATGGTTCCTGCTACTAAGGTATGAAAAATTCTCAATGTCATACCGTGTTCTACATTCAATTATTTCACTTAAAGCATGAAATTTATTCTGAATAGACCACTTGCATATATTCTGATTTCTGTGGTGTTACACCTGTCCCTGCAGATTTTAGCCCAGGAACATTTTTAACAGTATATAAGCAATTCACCCTGGCTGCTGCACTGCAAAATCATCAGTTAAATAAGGTTCTTACCTCAGAATCAGACACAGGTAAAGGGTCTCCACATATGCAGTGACTGAGAAAGGAGCTCATGAGAGCCATTTCATGGTTTTGTTTTGCAAAGTCCTGTCTGTAAGAGCTACAAATGTGAGAACACCCTCTGCGTAACCAGTCAGGCAAAGTTCATCCCATGATCCTGTACTTTTAGACTCAGGGAAGGACACGTCACATGTCATCTCCTAATCTGCTTTTTACACCCTTATCTTGAGCAATAACATTTGCAAAGAGAGGACTGCTCTCCTTCTGCAGCACTCCACCTACAGTAGTGTTCCAAATGGCAGCCAGACTAATCTCTGCTGTGCAATAAACAATGCTGAAGGATGTGCATTTTTAGGCTTAGATCTATAAACTGCATTAAAGAATATTAATAAAACAGAAAGCATAATCCTCTCCTAGCAAAAAAAAACAGAGGAAACCAGACTAATAACCTCACATTCCTCTAAGTGACCTACTCAAGCAGGACCTGATCAAGTGGCCACTTACTAGTAGGAATAAAATGTCCAGCACACAACTCCTGGGCTCCTCAGAATTTTGCAGTCACTTAAGCATAAGTTTGAATCTTGACATCGGTAAAAAAATTCTGAGGAAACAATTTTGTTACACTGGCTTTATACTGGTGCAGCACCACTGAGCAAAAATTGCCTTCTCTTGATTAATCCTCTATAAGTGAAATTAGGTTTATGTTACACAATTCTTACTGGTAACACCTATAGACATGAGCAGCAATGTACATGGCACTTCATGTAAGATGAAAATCAAAACATCATGTACTGACTCACGCATTGTAAGTGTTGGTCAGAAATTTAAAGGACTGCCAAGATTTGTGAGAAGAAAAGGTCTAAACTGAATCCACATTGGATTTTCTGAAATTCGCACCTGTTAGTCTAGCAACAGCACAGGATCACCAATGCTAGCAATCAAGATTATTCATCTTGTCTTTCAGGCTGCATCCTCAATTAAGTTTCTTATGAGACTGCAAACACAAACAGCTCTAGTTATTTATGCTGATGCAAATGAATTCATTTTATCTGGACAGATAAATTCCTACAACAGCATATTAGTGAAACTGTGGTATTTGAATTGTTTTCCCTTTTCCCGACAGCAGTACATCTACAATTACAACCATTTAAAGTAAACCACTTATTTCAATCCAGGCTACACTTTTATTCGCTATCGTTTCCATCTAGTATGTCACTCTTAGGGTGGGATTTAACTCCAGATTCTGACATCTAAATTTTCACATCTGTAATGGAAGTGTCTGTTTGTCAGCTAGATGTTACAGCTGTCATTGCAGCCTGTAGAAATCTGGGGTGAAACCTTGCTGCCTGAACAGAGGTACCCAGGGCCATTTCATGTCATATCATGTCCCAAGGGATCTAAAACATCTCCATGTACCATGCATCATGCAAGTATGACACAGGACCTACTATGGCAGGCCTGAGACATCCAGAAGCAGCCCCTGGAGATGAGGGCGAACTAGTCAGGGCACCTACAGCAGCACTGGGTGCTTATGTTCAGGCAGTTGAGTTGAGCCCCCAAATAACAGCGTCAGCCAAGCCTACAGAACACTATGGGAAGGAATCAGGTGTCAAACCTAACTGCAGGTAGATGTAGATGGTACTACAACCATGTTCCCCAGCACTGTGGGGATTCCTGGGGATCTCCTGATCCAGCAAGGTGCAGCTTCCCCACAAGGTGCCATCCATCTGTGAGTAGCTGTCTTAGATACCTGCCCCTCGTTGCACTTCACAGATATTTTTAGGTAATTTGGCTCAGCTCTAGGCGCCACTTTCAGATGTGCTGTTTAGGGTGTGCTCTCTAGGGGTCCCTGAGTGCACCAACCAGGCAACAGTGGGAGCTCCCCCAAGCTGCTCCCAGGTAAACTACTACACCGTGGAGCCTGAACCCAGTCAGACTTAATCTCTCCTTTGCCTTGGCCCAGATTGATTTCTCCTAATCTAGGCACAGCAGCTTCAAGGACTTGAGCATGATCTCACTCAACTCAACCTGGCACTGGTAGAACCCTGTTGCATTTAATGGTACATGACTGCTGCTGGCATTCCCTGTTACTCATTAATACCAATGTAAGCAACATCAGCATCAGGTATTTAACCACTGAAATCTTATTTTAGCCTTTCAAACCAGACAAGAGCCGAGTTCTGCAGTTATTACTCAGACTGTGGTGTGTATTTGAAAAAATTCAGCACCCAACATTGTCTTCAGAGGGAGCGCTGCTCAAGGAGCATGAGATCTGATCTGTACAAGATTGATAAAATGTTGCTTATATGGATGCAACTTTTATCAGTGAAATGGCAAAAAATTGCCAGTACCTGAAATTGCACATCAGGACTTCTGCTGGCACACCAGCCATGAATAACCCTTCCTCCTATACCTGACCATACCCTCCACTGCAGAAAAAGCCCCACCAGTAAGTCTGACCCACCACAGCCCACCGCTGGTTAGCTCGCTGCTGTTGGTATGCTTGTGAGGGCTGACATCCTGCTGCCACCATGATGGCAAAGGAAAACCAACCCCTGGGTGATTTTTTGTTCATGTGCTCATGCCAATAAACTCCCTAATGAAAATAAAATCACCGCTTTACAAAACTGTTGATGTCTGTGAACATTGCCATGGCTCCCTGACCACTAATCTGCATTCCAAACACTACCCTCACCTATTTGGATTTTGTTATTGTTATTTTCATGTTCTAAATGTACCGATACAATTAATGCTTCATCATACCTACATAAAGACAAGCATGGCAGCATAAGGTGATGCTTAAATTTCCTGAAAGTTTTTTTCTCTACCTGGCAATCTGCTGGGAAGTCACAGGGAGGTGCCTCTTGAACAAGGACCCCCAGCCTTGCTGGCGTTCAGGGGAAAGAGCATCCTGGCCTCCTTCTGCCATTTTGTTTTGTTTTGTTTTTTCCCCTTAGCTCTACAGTAAGTTGCAATGTTTCTTCTTTTGGTATCTCTGCAATTTGGAGCTGCCTGGCTGAAATGCAGTTTTGCTAACTACAGCTGATTTTTTTTTTTCAGAGAAAGGAAATAATAAAAATCTAATAATGTCTTTAAAAGAAATGCATATTAATTTCCAAATAAAAAGTTGTGATAAATGAAACAGAGGATAATTCTGGCTGAGAATAAGTTAAAAGGAAAACCTGAGTGGGCTGAGAAGTGTCAAAACACAATTACTACATATTCCCGGAGAAAACTTGTCATGGATAATCAGTCACGTTCTCTGGTAAATGACAAGGCTTAAAAGCCTCACACAATCTCTCTGCTAGTCATGTAGGTATCTCTGCATTCTAGATCATGAGTACACATATCTGTGTATATTTAAGGAGGCTGTATAAAAATATGCAAACTTCTTATGCTAGCAATGAGAGCTATATGCCAGCATTCTAACTGGTGACTATTAAATAGCTGATATTTCTGTATAACACAGTAACTGCCAAATGCTGGGGACTCAGTAATTATATTAGAATTGATTTTTCAGTTCATATAAGTCACCAAAAATATAAAGGATTGAGTGATCATGACTTAGTGGCCATAAATTATTTTATCACCTTCACTTGAGAGTAAAAGTCCAGACATGTCTCCACCCAGGTACACGATAAAAGGCAACCTTTGCACTTTTTCTTGTTGCTTAATAGCAGCGAGGCAGCATTAGTTGAAGTTCATTTATCATCACTGCTAACTGAGGTCAAAAGTTTGTTCTATGTTTCATGGACATGATCAATACTTTTATTTGCAAACTTGTGACAGACACAGAGATTATGAGACTCCATATACAGTACAGCCTCCCAGAGGAAAGATATTTATTGCTTTCTTTCTGGATTTTATAAAAAGTTCCTAAAGTGTTATTAGAGCCCAGTAATTCCCTGTTGATCCAACAGGCTGACAATTTCCAACAGTGATACCATCACAGCAATAGTTACTATGGAAATGATTGATTTTACTGTAGAAGAAAGCACCCATTCAGTCAGTGTTTGCATCCTGTATCACAAACTAACCAGAATGCTTAAATCAATCAATTCACCTACAGGAAGAAAAATTCCATCTATTCCTTTCTAATTAAAAGCAAATTGCACTATATTCTTTATCTTTACATTCCCCTACCACCAGCATCTTTTCTTTTTAATTAGCCTTTGAGAAGACTTCAAATAAATGCATTGATTATCTACCCCTAAAATACCCAGTACTATTTGAACAGTGGTCTGCAAGTCAGGAGAATATTATCTGTGAAACAACTGAAAAAATAACTCTTTCAGAACATATGTATTTACACCTATACAAAAGAGCGAAGCAGAAGAAATTAATATAACCATATTCAAAATTTAACATTAATTTTAGCTGCTTGGAAGTTATAGACATTATGGTAAAATAATCTGCCTTTTCCTCCCCTCCTACCTCCACCCCCCCAAAAAAAAATGGGTGGACACACAGTATAAAAATTTGCTGTTCAGTGCTTCAAAGGGAGAGCCCCTAAAGGAATATTACTGCACTATGAGCTCTTAGAATGGGTGCAGGAAATACTATGCATTTTAATAAAGTAAAATTACATTACTGTGCCTTATAATATGGTAAAATCAACCCCCATCAGCAACACAAACTACTGTGGTGAATGACTCATTTTGGAAGTTTTAGAAATTGGAAAAAAATGTATGTAATTCTACTCTTGTGATTTGTCAACACCAAAGCAATTGTGGTGTTCTAAGAAACACACCTATAAAACTGCATTAAAACATCAGGCTATATAGATACAACCCCAAGCAAACCTTAGCCATATACTTCTAAGGCATTTTTAATGCAGGCTTGCTTCAGGTAACCTGACCTTTGAAATCCTGCTTATCATACTCAACAAGCATAATACTTTCCCTCTCAGCAACATGCCTTACCAAGATTAGTGAGTTTACCTTCATAATATCCACATTTCACAGATAAGGAGTAGACACAAAGCAATTATGTCATGTAAGGCACAGAGGAAGCTTAGGGCTGAACTGGAAATGACAAGCGGATCTCATGACTCTCAAATCTGTTCTTCAGCTTCAAGGATTTCCTTCATCCTCTCCTCTAACTCATTTCCTAAACCAAATCAGCTAACATATTTCCAACTGTCACAGGGGTGTTTGCAGGGAAATGTATTTGCTTTGCAGAAAAAAATATCTCATTGGTCATATAAAAATGCAAGCATGCTAAAAGCAGAAAACTGTTTCCACTAGTTTTCCAGTGACTGATACTTGGGGATGGCTGGGTCGTGTTCTAACACTGTCCCTTCTTTACTTTGGTATCTGAACTGGAACAGCAAGCATGTAGAGTATAGTAAAGGAGTACTCATATCCTCCACCTCTTTTTAGAAGATGTGTAGGAATTAATAATGCCTAAATAAATCCCTTAGTAACTTCAAAATCAAGTCAGAACACTCCAGATCGAGTAACAGTTCTAACAAAAATCCATCTTCTTTTCATTTGGTGAAACAAGCAACTTTTTCCAGGCTGTCTTTGTTATGTCCACTGGTGAACCTCAAAAGGCAGATGATAACCGCAGGTTGAAAGTGGAACTTTATGCTAACAAAGCAAAATATAAAAAGCCATAGGCCTCTCTGTCACTGCAGTGTCTCTCCAGGCAGTGGTTCTCTGCTTCCCTTTTCTCCCCACCATTCCAGAGCAAAGCCTCATCATCCCTGCCCAAGCTCAGCCACTGGCAGGATCCAGCAGTAGTCACAAACTCCAGCTTGCATGGGGTGGAGCTGCCTCGGGCAACTCTGTGTCTGCAAACTATTACTTCCTAGAGCGTGGAGTGAGGGTGAGGCTGCTGTGGTCGAGCTTGGAGCAGGAAGAGTCGAAGCTGCTGTGCTTGGTCTCTTCCAGTGCCCAGACTGGTCTCTGAGTCTGCCACAGCATCCTGCTCAGCATCCCAGTACCACAAGCAACACAGCAGCCTCCGGATGCCAGAAAGGGGAAACACAGATGATCTCAGAGGAAACTCTGCAGCTGTCTCTGCTCAATTTGGACACTGCAACCTCCTAGCGTCGAGATGGATTTTCAGCGCTGATAACACCATGGTCAATGTAAAAAACAAACTACATGGCCAGAAATGCTGTTCCACTCCCTGGAGTACTATTACTCCTGATCCCAGGGTGAGCAGCACCTGGGTATTACGGAAGTGTCAGAAGAGAGTTACAGCAGAGTCAAATATCTTAACACTCTGGAAAAGCAGAGGAGCACAAATGCAGTAGGGAAGGGGAGCAGCTCTGGGTTTGTAGCAATACACGTGGTTTCTGGTTTAGCTCTGGACAAGTGCTCCTGGAATCATTCTTTAAGCAACTGTGGAGAAACCGTGTGAATGTATTCTGACTGGTGCAGAGCAGCTCAGAGAGTTTCGTGTAAATCCAGTGTCACTCAGTCTAACTGAAACCTCAAGTTTGCTGTCAGAGATGCTGTGGAGAGCCTGTTACAGTGTTCTGC
This sequence comes from Ceryle rudis, assembly GCA_033439905.1. NCBI lineage: Eukaryota > Metazoa > Chordata > Aves > Coraciiformes > Cerylidae > Ceryle > Ceryle rudis. Next base: position 7,554 of record JAAGNO010004112.1, on the reverse strand, counting down.
TGCTCTGTCCCCAGGCGCTGTAGCCAGGAAGACCAGAGTGCTATGGGAGTGGTGAATCCCCACTCCAAATTACAACTCCATAGCAGTAAACCCAGTTTAAGAAGTTCTGCCCCCCCTCATTTATTTTACCTAATTATTCTTCACATGTCAGCACATTTTCAGTTGTCTAGATTAAGATGATTAAGCCACACTCTAAATTGCATGTGGATGAACCAGAGGTGAATGAATCCCAAAAGAAGAGTTTAGAGAGCTGAAACCAGCTAGCTCTCTGCAGGTGTGCTCACGCCCAGCCCCACAGCACTCAGGAGCTTGTGCTAGGTACCAAGGATGCCCATCCTCAGCTCCTGGCTGCTGCATGCTCCTTTTGAGTATCAAACATGTCCACATCCAGCCAGCACCCTTTGGTCCTTCACTGTGAGGACACTGAAGCAAGAAATAGGGAGAATCAACAGTGAGGATGAACACTGAGGAGAGAGCTGAATCCTCTCTATGTTCCCACCTGTACAGGAATTCTTCCTCTTTGCCTCCAAAAGCTGTCCCCCAAGTTAAACCATCTGTGCTCAATATTCAGAACCCAGAAACCTGTACAGGACAGACCATCTCAATACTGTCAACAGCTGAGCACCGGTTGACTGCACAATGTGGATTAGTTGGGATCACTGACTTTCACATGGCACAAACATAAATGAGTTAACAGGCAGGTCTCAGAGCACTTAAAAAACAGTCTGCAAACAAAATGTGACTCAACCCTAATTACAGCAGAGTTACCTCTTCACTGTAATTTATCATTCACTTATAGTCATGCAGATAAGGTATTTAACTAATAAAAAGTCTGGTGTACTGTGATGCCAGATGACAGCAAGGCAACTTAAACAGCAAGTGCTCTAGGAGCTTGTGAAAGACTAGGTGAAATTTGTCTTTTTTGTAACAAATTCAGAACAATATTTTGTTTAGGCAGCCTTGGTGACTTGCACATGCCAGTCCAAAGCTAAGAGTTTAAGTTTTTGTTACATAAAGCAACATGAGGCTCTTCTTCAAGAAAGTGAAGACTATGCAAAACAGTCCAAATACAAACTTGTACTTCACCATCTCTTGATGTATTGAAAAGCAACACACTGAATATAAGTGACAGTGGCATAAAGCAGAGACTGGGAAAGCATGGGCTGTCACAGACAGGCTTTGGTGACTCATGCCTCTGTAGCCTAAGAAGTGCTGAGGCATGGATCCAGGCTGCACTTAATTAGCTCTTCTCTGGAAAGCAACCTCTGGCAGGACCAACAACCAAGAAGGCCAAACACCTCCCTTGCTTCAGTCCAAATCTTATATTTTGGTCAAACTGACAAAGTGACAGGATCTCAAGCCTGAATCACATATGAAAAAAATACCCAAAGCATCGATTCAGGTAAATGGATAGACGCCCTTGTGTGAATACTGCAAAATCAGCTTTACAGCACCAGGGAAACACAAGTAGAAATGTTTTCACATTTGGGAAAACGCAGAGATGGACCAAGTTCCACAGGCTTCATTTGCCAACTAATCTACAAGATGAGTAGGTAAGACAGTAAACTAAATTTGCTTCCAGCTATGGCAGCCAGTTCTGAAAAGAGAACACGTTTGAGCCTGACTGCTTAGCACCTTGTAGGCTTTGTACTAAAATATGTCTTCAAGTCACAGAGATTTTAGTAGCTATACTGGAATACATATTGGCTTTTACATTAAATCCCTACAGAAAAGATGCGTGAAGATTTGTCCAACAAGTGTGTTTAAGGTTCAGACGAAATCTTAAAAATGTGGAGGTCTGCATGGCTCTGAACTACAACTCAAATGATTCTTGAGAATTAATCAAGTGCTTGACTGTCACAGGAATAACTTGCTGGGTGGGTACAGTTCTGTAACACGGAGGTGTAAGGTAGAGTTAAAAAATGAAATGTAGTCAAAAGTTCAGTCCCGGTGACCTCATTGTGTGAGCATGTGGCATTCATAAAAGTGCCTGTGGGCTGAATAAACTCATAAAACATAACCTGCATAAGTATCTTTGGTACTAAGCTACCTCCATGGCTGAGGGAAGCATGCTGTAAAGAAGGAAGAAATGAGCAATGAAATCCTCCAAAGAAATGGCAGGGAGAAACCGCACCACTCTCCTTGTTTTGTAGTCACTCTGAGTGCCACAGCTTTAGGGATGTGTACAGGATGAGGAACAGGCGTGAGGAAAAGACAGGTTTACACCCCTGGCACAGTAAGACTGAAGTAAACCCTGTCCTGCACAACTCCTGCTTCTAATCCACAGCTACTACCTCCAAAACCTTTGCTTTTTTGGATCAGAAGAGAGGTCTTGATGCAGCTACATCATTTGGGTGGCCTCACTTGGTTTGCCATACACAGGGGCTCCAGGCAGTGCTCACAGCAGGGGGAGGGAGCTACTGTCCCTTGCTGCTGCCCTAGCAGCCAAGGAGTCCATCCCCTGGCCAGCATCTTCTTCATCTCCTGCAGGGCTCCATCCCGCACTGGCCACCTGCCCATTACATAAATCCAAAGCCGCCACCAGTGCACGCTCCATATTTTAGACAACGGAAGTGAGCACTAAAAGGCACTCACAATCAACCTAAAATATGTTATATTATAAAGAGAAAGTTTAAATTGCATGTTAGATAATAACAGAATGTGGTGTTAAAACTAAAACTGCAGTAACTTTTATCCGCCCAATGTACACATACATTTAAAAACTGTACTGGCTTGTTGGGAGCTAAGGGGAGGGACCAGCTGAATTTCTCTTGGGTCATGACGACAGTTCACCACTAGATGGTAGATGAGTAGCATCCATGCTACGCTTTTGAAAGTAAGCTTCACGGACGTCTTAAGACTTTACAGCATGAAAGGCTGAAGTTTGTGCAGCTGCAACAATTGCCTTTGTCTGTCTCACACCTAAGGTGTAAGATACTTTTAGTCAAACTGATGTGGCTTAAAAGATCTGTCAGCTTTATTGTGTAAATGTCTTCCATATTCACACAGATCCAGATGGATTTTTGCCTCGGTGTATTTTTCCCAATGAGTAGCTTCTCTGCTGCCTTACCGCCAGTAGCTCAAAATGACATTACTGCACATGGCTGGAGCTGAAGTGAGCCACTCCGCTTCAGACAGGTGCAGGATACATCTGACAGTTCTTCACCAGCACTTCCAAACCATTGCAACTGCTCCAGTGCCAACTCACACAGTGCTTTGGGTAAGGGCACAGGGTTATTACGTGAACTCACCTCAGAGGTGCTGCAGTACATCTATCTACCCATCTGCTGAGAGTTTGAAATCATGCATTAGATGCAGTGAAACACTGGTGTCTTCATCAAAACCAGCACACTCAGCCTAGCATCTAAAGTACTGCTCTTTGAAACCTGCATAGAAATAAGCAGTTTACCCTCAGCATGACCATGACTACACACTGAAAACATCAGATAAAACTGAATGCTTGAACCCCTACACTGTATCTTTCATGCCTACTGCCCTACAAATATTGCAGCACTACTTCAAAATACACACTCTTCAGAGACCTTTCACCTTGGACGGAAACACAGACAGACCCTGCTTAGGCTGGTAAAATCTGACAAGACCACATGACAAGGTGGTGTATCTGCAGGGTACAATAAGCTGCCCTTGAAAACATACATGAATAGCTTCACTGCCAAAACTTTCTTTGACATTAATGCAACAAAGAAAAAATAACTGGATGTTAGCATACAAACAGAATAAATTAAAGAAAATAACTGCTGTCAGCATGTTTTAGCAATAACAAGCTGCAATAGCCATTAGTATTCAGGTTACTTTGCATTGTTTTGCATTAATCAAGACAAAATTTGATAGATATATATATACGCTTCTAAAGGATTTTGCTTGCTTTCTTACCTCTTCTTTTTTCTCTTCAGCACCAGAGGCTAAATTGAGGCTCAGCTGAGAGTGGCTGCTTATGCCACTGTCTTCATTTCCCTCATCATAGTACACAGTTTGCACCAAGTCCTGGAAGCAAACAGGATTCCTGCCCAGCTTCAGTCCTGGTACCTCAGCTCTCTCCTCGCTCTCTGATGAGCTCAGTGACAACGTGCTGTGATGGTTTGGGCACTGAAAATTCATACTGCGCTTGATCTTCTCTGCAGTGGGGCTTTGAGGCTTTGGAGTAGTTGGCCTGATGGGAACAGGAGGGTTTTCAGCTTCACATGTAAACTGCTGGGTAGCTTTTGGTTCATCTGAGTCCGAATAAAACACTTCATTGGCAAGAGGACTAATGTCATTCAGTGTGGGTGATAAGCTATCAGAGTCTGGGATACCTGATGACGTCCTGAGGCTTTTGTCTTCAGCAACAGCTACATTCATTTCAGCCTCTTCGTCCTGAGCAACAGCGGGGCTTTGCAGACACAGTGTTCCCACCAAGGAAGAGTCTGGATTAGATACCAGGGAGGTGCATCTCTTTCTGTCATGATCTGTGCTGCTGGAAACCCTGCGGGAGTAGTCATCATGCAGTCTGCTGTTTGACCTTGTTCTCTGGGACTGCTCACTGGGAGGAGACGTGCTTTTAGGACCGTCTTTCTTCCATGCAACATCTGTAACATTACTGACAAGTTTCAAAACTCGGTCAAAATCCTTTGCCCTGATAGGGCTCTTCCATCGCTTGGATCTTCTCTCAGGGTTCCCACCGGTTTTCTCCGAGTCAGCAGAAGTAACACTTACAGTCCTTGTTGGCATCTGCTTTTCATTTGCAACCTTGAGGTCAGTGAGGTTTGAGGTGGACTTCCGTTTGAATGAGCTTTTCTTCAGAAAGTTCAAATTATCTGAACTTTTACTTCTCCGATAAACGATCCTGTTGTTTTCAGAGTCCTTCACCAAAATTTCACAGATCTTTGGCTCTGCAATAACAGGTGATGTTGGCGTAGTACAGTTGTGATGACTCTGAACTTTATCCACATCTAGCAAGTTTATGCGGCCAGCACCGTAAGCCTGCCTGATGCTGCGTGAGCGATGAGTATTCCTCAAGAAAGACTCATCACTCTCCTCCACATCAGAGCAGTCAGAAGCTAAACCATCCACTGTGTTCTGAAAATCATGCAGAGGCCCCGAATAGGAATACCTGTTTGTCTGAACTCGCACCACTGCCCCGTTTGAACTCTGTCTGCCTATGCCATTCTCATTTAAGATGTCTGAGCATTCCCTTGTTTGAATTCCTTGGAGAACTGAAGATTTCAACTTCTTGAAAGATCCCATTTTTCTGATGGAAGACAAAGCATTCCACGTGGATGAGTTGCCCATCAAAACCAGAGAACGAGGCCTGTCAGAGCTGGAATTAGCCCGTTTCCGAGGGGTAGTGAAAAAGCGCATGATTTTGGAAGGGCTGAGTTTATCCTCTTGAACTTCCTCCTCATGACTGTTGCTGGTGCTGTATTCCCCATTCTGACTGACACAGGTAGTCTGGTTTTGGGACTCTTTATTATCCATAACTATACAAGTAACGGTGGTGCCGTTTCCACAGCCATTCGGAAACGTTGTCATGCTCTCAATGCTGTATGCATGGAGATGGAGGCCAGGGTAGCTCAAAGCGATGCTGCTGTCTCCGGCAGCAGACCTTGCCACCTCTCCTTCATCTGCTGCACCTTGGTTTGTTTTGCTTTCACATCGACTGGGTGAGCTGAGCTCCTCAGGCTGTACTGCCTGCATCAGGAAAACAAAAGCAGCCATTAGAGACATTTCCTCACAAAGTCCCCAACTAAAAGAAGTTTGAGCCCCATTGCAGAAAATAAAGACATGCACAGAATTAAGTTCTCTTTCACCAGAGGTGTGTTGCAGTGGTAAGAAGGCACTCATAACTCCCTCAAAGTATAACTGCATTCACTAGCAATTTAAGAGACCAGAATAATTTCAAGATGTACTTGCTTCTCTAATGCTTAATAAGCTAATAAAATCATTATGATTACCACACCTACCTTAAAACACCAAATAAAAACCACATACACACTTTGAGAGAGGAACCCCCAGAAACAGCAATCCAGTCTTTCACCTCAAGCACTCAGCACCAAGCCCCAGGACATACAATAAGTTTTCAAGCCAATAAAATGAGCACATCCATCAAGTGCCACCTAATTGTCAAACAGAGGGCAAAGAGAGGAAAATATAACATATTTCTTGTAACACCTGCTGCTGTCAGAAGGCTGCGTGATGCTCGACTGTCTTGTCCATCCCTCAGCATGTAAACCTAAGAGTTACATCAAGTTCACGGCAAAGTATTTTTCCCTAGCCAAAAAAAAACCATGACTCCAAAGTACATAAAGCCAGAATCGGGCCTATGCTGTCATGACGGTGCAATGAAAACTTTCATTTGGAAGTGACCAGAGCGTCTGTGACTGGGATGTGCTATAAACGGGATTTTCCTCTGAGCTGAGCATGGGAGATCCACAGCCCAAACCAGTGCTTGGGAAAGCTATGTGGAGACTGCTGACCATGACTTCCCAGACCCGGTCTTTGCCCGGCAAACAGGTGCCGGGGAGGCAGGTGCTTGCACCACTCTGCTACACAATGCCAAGAAACCAATGGGATGCTCAGTCCGAAGCTAGCATCATAATAAAAAGGTCATGGCACGGTTCTCCCTGCAAGGGCCAGTGGATCTTCACAAACCTGCCACTGCCTGGGGAGAGGATTCCGCCAACCCCCCCTCACCGAAACGAGGAGAGAAAAAGTACAGCAGCGCTTGAGCGAGAGAGGTGGCCTCAGCCCCTTCTTTGTCTTCTTCCCACCCAAGTGGCCGTGGCGGCTTTGAGGGCCAGCGGGGATGTGGGGTTGGCCACCGGCAAGCAGAGGGGGCCGGGCGAAGCGGGGGACCTGTGGCAGAGCCCTCGCAGCCCGCAGAAGATGCAAAAGCCTGTCAGACTTTTTCATCGCCGTAAGGCTGCAGCGAGCTGCAGCAGCTCCCGCAAAGGCAAACCCCAACCACCACGTGAAACGCGGGAGTTTTGGAGCCGGTACCCACTGGTTTTAAGGCTGCTCCCTCCCGAGTGCACGTCAAAAGAAGTTCTGCGAGCTTCTGTCCCTCTGAAGATAAAAGGATTTTCTTCCGTTTCAGCCTGAAATCTCCCTCGCCGCTGTTTTTAATCCCTCTCATTCTGAGGGTCGCGGCGGGAGCCTGCCGGGCTGCGAGGCAGAGCCGAGCCGAGCCAGCCTGCCCCCGCCTCAGCCGCACCCGGGACCGGACAAAAGCCCGCCGGGCAGCGAAACTTCGGCCGTCCCTTCTGCTCTTCTACCGTTCGCAAATTTCCAGGCGGGGAAAAAAATATAAATATTTATATACATATATATATAACAATAATGAGAATAAGACGTTGCTCTCGGCAGAGAAGTTCACAGAGAAAGCAGCTTTGGGAGAAATTGCACCTGAGCCGGCAGAAAGGGAGCGAAAGAACAAATACAATCAAATGAAATTTAAAAACCAATCGGCTCACAGCGCGGAGTCTGTAACAACTTCCCCGCGATGCTGCCGGGAGACGATTCGTGAAGCAGCGCCCTTACCTGAAGGGATCCGGGGAA
>JAAGNO010004111.1:0-11594 GCA_033439905.1 Ceryle rudis | reverse complement strand
AAAGAATTCCGATACATTTTTCTGGTATGACATCTCTTCATAAACTTAGGATTTTTTCTCAATAAATATCAGTTCTTTAATATCTACTATTCCTTTCCCTTTCCAGGTTTTTAATAGATATTTTTAATAACATTTCACATCTTAAAAAATAAATAATATTATAGAACATATTTTTATTTAGTTGTAGTGGGTATTTTCAGTTGATTCATGACCATTCTGCCATTCATCCACTAGAAGACTATTCTCTTAAAAAACACAATGTCAAATGTCCCACAGTCTTCTATGAATTCAGGCAGTTGTGCCACCATGGACTGTAATCCTGTCAGACCTCATAAGCTAAGCAGATTCAGGTTCCAATAATAGTAAAGTTGGAGACCTCTAAGAAACACTTCAGTGTTACAACAAGTTTTTTTAGTGCAGCAGTGGCAAACACTGTTATATATGAGTTAATATTGAACTAATGTCCCAGCTAGGGAATTCTAAAAGATACTATAATTAGGATTCAATATACTGGAGTGTTCCAAAATAGACGATGGGACACCAAATATGGCCAATGTGGCTGCAAGAGTCTTAATGCATGAAGTGGAAAAAAACAACTGGAAAAGACAAAAAAAAAAAAGCAAATCCCTTTTGCTAGCGGAAAAACAAACAGACAAACAAGGAAAACAGTAAGAGAGAATATAAAACTATTTTATGGAGGGTTAGTAAAATATAAAAGCTTTAGAAAGCCCATTTGATGTGATGATCTCCATATCATTTTACTGATGAGTATGATGAATTTAGCTGATATATTGCTCATATTATATGTTAAAAATGCCCTTCAATATAATCAGTCCACCAGGAGTTTTTACATAATTTTAAAAGAAGGAACATTCTGCTACAGAACTCTTAGTATATAAGACAACTGTGGATATTTAATAAATACTGAAGTAAAGATACTAAATTCTATGGAAAAGATAGTCTAATATTTTTAAGCACTGAGTAATTAGTAAAAAAATTGTCTAAACGAATAAATTTCATAAATGAAATGCATAGTTTCTCCTTCCCAAAGCAAAAAGTCTCTTTTCTCATAGACAAATATCTTGGAAAGAAAGTAAGGGAGAGTGAGCTCTGTATCTTAAAATAGTTTCTTAGTTTTATCAGGCATGCAGTATTTGCCCATTTAGTAAATGAAAAATTGTTGTAGATGAAATGGAAAAGGACTGTCTCTTGGTGAATGTTAGTTAATTGCATTCTACTGATGACTGAGAATAAGGGAAAAATGTACTGGTATAGCAACACTAAAACTGGAGTTGTGAGGTATTACGTTTTAAAATATTTATTTATTTACTTATTTAGGGTTTCTTTGAAGCCAGACACCAGTCAGAAAATGTTCCCAGGACTTTTACCCAGTGATGTTTTATTTTCCACTCTCCCAATTACAGAGAAGGGGTTTTTTCCCTTCTCTCTGAATGCCTCTAAAGTCTGTAATTTTAATTCCAAAATTCAACCATGTTGCATTTTCAAATTGGTACCAAGCAACAATTTAATGTGAAAAAAAAATCTGGTTAACATTTTTAGACAGAAATAGCTCTTTTACAGGTGTGACACCCTGATTCTTGTATATACTGTTAATTTTAAATAGACAAGTTGCTTTAAAATCATTGAATAGCAATGTTTCCTAAACCTAGAGATTTCTTATGGGTTATCAGTTTACAAACATTATTATATCTTTACTCATTTACATAGTACCTTCTATGACAAATAGGCCATGTCCCTTCGTAATGTAATGATAGGTAGTCTGCAGACTAGAAAGCACTGTTTATTCAAGCAGACATAGTAATAAATACAGTCTTTGTAACTGAGTATGGCGTCTTGCCAGGAGATAAGGTTCAGCAGAGCACTACCTATTCAAATGCAATTTTCTGTATTTTTCTTATGAAATAATAATCCTTACATCCTTTCTAACTGCTCCCTCTGGCAATTACTCTGGATGTACTGGCCAGACAGAGAATGACCACCCAACAATGATCAGAAAAGCTGGCAGATAGGACAAGATCTGAAAGTCTACCCTGAATGGGGTCCTGCACATTTCAGTCTCTGGAAACTCACTGTTTCCCATTAAGCCATGGAGGGCTGGAAGTGCTCTTGGGAAAATACCCATGCTAAAAGATATGAAAACTGGTAAGCAAGATTCCAGTAAGTGTTCGAAGAGATAAAGAACAATTTGCATCATCATAGAAGTTACTTCTCCCAGAGGCTTTTTATCGCCTGATCAATGGTGGGTGGTGCTGGTTCCACCCAGGCTATCTCAGCAGCCCACCCACCAACTGACAGCCCCCAGCAAAGGCAAAGGACATTTACCAGCTTCAAAAAGCCCGCAGAAGAGCTTTCTGTAGGCCCTTTTTGCTGCAGATCCCTTCCCCAGTTCAGTCTTACCTGCCCTGAAGCCCTGGAGTAACCTGATCTAGTTGAGGATGTCCCTGCTCACTGCAGGAGGGTTGGACTAGGTGATCCTCTAAAGCTAGAGATCCCTTTCAGCCTGTGGAATGAAGACTGGGGGTGATTTTAAAAACTAAAAGTCATACTAAGGCTGCAGCATCGTTCACACATAAAGAAAGGTATAACATCAGAGGAACTTTCAGGGGTAGTGCACAACTGGAATGCCAGGAATCCATTTTGCAATAGTTCCCTAGGCGACACTGCTTGCAAGCAGCGTGGGGGATGAAGATTCCACGGCCAGGCCCTACAAAGTTACAGCAGAGATGGGAGCTTAATGGTCCTACAGAACTGATAAGCTGCCTGTTTTCAACCCTGAGCTAACAGCCTGTCAGCTTTTGATAAAGTATTATCCTTCATGTGAGCCTTGTTCATTATAGTGTCATCATAATGTACCAAAACACACCTCCATCCCAAGGTGCAACCATTCCCCCCCACTGTGTTTGCAAAAGCAACATGAGATAAATTTGCACCAATTATAATAAAGGTATTTATGACTAGAGTCACTCAAGCTCTACCTCGGAGATAAAAAAAATATTATAAAGATGGTTTAAGTAAGGGGGGATGTCAGGGAAGACATCATCATCGACAAGCCAGAGTGAACCTCATCTCTGACTCCTGGGATCAGCTGATGGGCTGAACCTTGCTTACCCCCCTTAGGGACGCCTTTGGGTAAGATCTGGATTTAAAACTTAGAAACTTCTTGAGCTGCTCGTTTGTATACTATATATATATATGCTTTGCAGACAGTGTATTTATCACCAGCAATCTGTAAGAACTTGTGTGTCTGTCGCTCTTAATAAACTGCACTTTTTCCTGCTGCTAGTCACAGTAGTTCTCTCATTGAGCGCTGTCAGATCTTTACTGGCCGTGTGGTACCATGGACCGCGACTAGGCAGGGAGTGCGGGGGGGCTATTACTGAATATGGAGCTGTGTTAGTTCAGATGTACTGAATGCGACCGGACTGCGATCCAAGCAGTGATAGTTTGGATACACTGAATGCGACTGGACTAATAGTGCCAAATTGGACGTCACTCAGAATCTAAACCTAGCCGCCCCCAGACCCTCTGATATCTGAGGACCAGCTGGAATGCAAGGGGGTTTATTTTCTGCCAAATTATTTTACCCTTTTCATGCAACACAGCCCATTCTATGATTCCATAATAAACTGCCTCAGAATGAAATCTGATTACCTAACAACTGCTCTGGCCTGAAAATTTCTAAATCTGAGGATTAGGAACACGTTTTCAAGGATGATTCCAATTCATTCACAAGGGTGTTCACTCTCCCTCTGTTGTTTTAATTTCTTTTCCTTGCCTTTGTCCAATTTTCCTGATCACCATTCACTTTTGTGTGAACAGCATTTATACACTCGTGCTGTACACAGGGCAATGGCATTGTTTAATGACAAGCAGTTTCTTCTCTGGGTTTGAGTCTAAAAGTTAATCATATATACAGTTCTTCTTCACAGTTTCTCATGATAAAGCATATGTATTTCAGATTTTATACAAATGTAAAACCCACCTTACTTTGCATATGTCATTGCTCCTACTGCCTCACTAATTTAATTATACAGTTCACATGAAAAATTGGTGCCAGCATTTAAATCTCTTTCTCTCAGTAGGTATAAATGCTAGGGAAGGAACTTAAGTTCAGATTAATTTCTCTTTTAAAAGATATGCTTAGCTTCCCTAGAGGTCTTAAGTAGGTTGATTACTGTCACAATCAGGTATTCGGATACGTGGCCATTTTTTATGATCTTGCCAGGACAAAACAAAGATAACACGCTATCAGGTGCACAAATAGGCACTGGGGCTGGTGTGCGAACTTACAAGAGATCGGGCAGAACCCCCTTGCTTTCTAACACTCCTCACTGAAGTGGGAGGCTGGGTGTGGCTGGATTTTGCCTTCTCTACCCTGGTATAAGCAGTACAGCAGCTGCACCCCTTTGTTGTCCGGCAGGACCTGTGAAAAGGTTTAAAAGTGATCTCAAATGGTGAATTAAGACGCAAACGAAGTCAGACAGTCACATGCACAACAAACTTTTATTACAGTAACACAACAAAGTCCCTAGAGCAAATAGGACAGGGAAGAAAACAGAGACAGAAAAGAAAGGAGAAAGCAGAAATACAGAGGACAGCAAGCGATAGAATAGTTACCACCACAGTCCAGTGATGTGGGGAAGTGCTTCCCTGCACCCATAGTGTCCCAGATTTTTATACAGTTCTTGCCCATTGCACCCCTGTTTTCCTCCCTGTACAGGTCAGAAACTCCTATCTTCTCCATGTTCCTCTGAGATGGGAGGGAGGGATATGGTGCTGGGGCTGTGTTGCAAAAGAGGAGGTTGAATAGTTTATTGAAGGGGAGGCTTGGTCCTAGGAGGCATCTTGAAACTGGCACTCTTTATCTTTTCCTACTAAGTCAGTGTTTTTCAAGGCCTGGTTATCACCGGACATTCTGCTCCCAGCATCAGCTGTAGATCTCCTTTGTTTCCAATCTCAGCATGTCCCACATTAAACTCCCCAGTTCTATTAGTGGGGGGGGGGGTGGAGTAAAATGGTTTGGTGGGTTGCTGAGACATGTCTTTATTCTGTCCACAAATCTTGTTTAACTCTTAGATGTCTCAAGACAGACAACAGATATCCTGAGTGCCTAAGTACATCACTTATCTCTTGCATTGTTCGAGGCAAGCACTAGACATCCCGAATGTCACAATTACCTTACTACAGAATCTATGAATCTATATGGAATTTTAACCAGCAAATTCTCCTGGGATCTTCTACCACATTACAGAATCTTGCCCTGTTAAGTGCAAATCTCTTAACACTACTGTTGTAAGACCTTCTCTTTTATAAAACTGTTCTTTAAGAAGAATCATTAGTTCTTCTTTTTTTCATGGTAGCAAGTATATCTCCTTACCACAGAATTAACTCATTAATTTTTAATTATTTGTGTTTGGACCAGATTCACAGATTGATGCAGAAGTATCAGAAACAGAGTTAGGACTAATTTCTGGGTATAACCATATTATATCCCTATTGTGGAAAGCTGATAAGCTGTTAGCATGTTCCATGCTTTTTTTTTTGGTTCAGATTCTTTAGCAGTCTTGCAGCCAATGCCTAGACAGAGTTCAGGAATTAGCACAGGCCTTATATAACTCCCAAAGGCAATTTGGATACAGTCACCCTCTTTTGGACAGGAAGAGAGTTTAGGTGTGCAAACACAAACTAAGTTGTTGCTGTTGGCCTTAGTGTCTTGAAGGCTTTCATTTACTACAGTGGACATAGCCTGTGTGTCTAAACTTTATAAAAAGTGTCACAGTTTATATCCAGCTAGGAGCAGAGCACCACATGGCTGCTCACTCACTGTCATTGTGCGTCCCCCCGAATGGGAAGGAGAAGAGGGAGAAAAAATACATATCCTTGTGGGCTGAAATAAGGAGAATTTTATACAATAATGCAGAAGGAGAAGTAAACAACAGTAATAACAGTAACAGAAATTAAACTATATATAAAGTGATATAAACTGCACATACCATGTGAGCTCCCAAATGAAAAGCACAGTGGCCTGGCCTGGTCCCTGCCCTTGTCCCTGCCCTTATATAGCAGGCATGATGTCAGTATGGTATTGAATATTCCATTGGCTGATTTGGTTGTCTATCCTGGCTGTGGCTCCCTCCCAACTTCTAGTGAAAATTAACTCTATCCTAATTGAAGCCAGGAAAAAAGTTAAAAATATACATTACTAGATGCTGAAATGAATGGTTATTTAGGCAGACACAGTGTTGATTAATGTTTATAGCTTCTTCCAGGCTTGGTGACAAAGTAACATCAATAGTAGTCTGCATAAGATAATTTTTAGGATCCTTAGCTGAACAAATAGGGCTGCACAAGTGGACAGATAGAAGAACAGTCAGGTCAGATGCAGTGCTGAACTGCTGTCTTCTCTGTGCTCCTTGGACATAATCTGTACTTGATTGTTGCAATGTTTCTGTCTGTTTAGAGGAGACGTTTTTGCATTCACATTCACATTCATTGTACACTCATTCAACAGCAAGGTATGATTTATCCCTTATAACAGGTATTAATTAATCCAATATGCTATATAATGGTTATTGTTCCACACTACATAAAACAAGGTTTATCTTCATAATTTTTGGTGGAAGTATGTTGCAGTAAAGAATGAATAATACAAGATAATATTGACCTCATTAACTGAAAACCTGTTTCTCTTCAATACTCTGTATCTGCAGTAGCAAAACATTAACTTTACAGTAGATTTTAGCTTTTTGTTTCTAAAGATGTTGATTCATACACCAAGGCCACTTAACCATGTTACCCAACATTTGCAATATCACCAGAGTTACAGACTTAGACAATACTATCAAAACGAGACAAGCTAAATGATTACACACACAGGACTCAGACTCTTCACACAAAATTTTTTATATACTACAATAATTTTTTTGAAAGTCCAGTACATAACTTGAATTAGCTGTGGACAGGCCTAATCTACTCAGCTGGTCTCTATGGGGCCGCTATCTTACACCTACAATGACTATGTCAACAATTACAAAAGGCTGTATTTTCACATATGTAACAGCTGTTCAGTTATCTCTTACATTTTCAGACACAAGCACATCATTTTTATACCAGCCATGTCTGGTTTTTGTGCGTTGTCTTTTTTTTTTTTTTTGCTTAAGCTAATATATTGATAGCTTTCAGACTGACATAAGTCTCAGTTTATAACTATTTCCAGTTTATTTCAACAATGCAGTGATTTGTTCCTTTTTCTATGGATTAATTTTTGGGTAAGATTTAAGTTTCATAGAACATCTAAGTACTTCATTCACCTTTATTACAAATATTCCGAAGATGCTCAGGTATGACTTTTTTGTTCTAGTTACATCAGAAGTAAATTTTTATGAAACGGGCTAGTTTCCTACTAGTAAGATAGGTTTAACAATGGCTGAGAAATTGTGGAATAACTGAACATCTTAGCACTTCAACTGTCAACTTATGCTTACTTATTATTCCTTATGATTCAGAATCACCAACAATCTCTTCTTTTTCATTTTTAAGGAATTTACTGAGCATAAAGTGATCATCTGGTCTTCTGATTCTTTCCAGATCATTGATTATTACATATCATTTTAGAATAGAGCTACTTTAAATATTTCATCAAAGAATCACTCTAAAGAGAGAAGAAAATAATAACATACAATGAACTTTGAAAGTCTTTTGTCTTTTTCTCTCTATAGTAACCCTGGATGAAGAAATAAAATACATGTAATTTTGTCATATATAAAATGAGATAAATTAATCTTTTCTTAAATCCTTATCCCTGAGAAGCCACTTTAAAGCATTTAAGTGAAGAAATGACTATAATGTTTTACGGAAGCCTTCTGTACCAGTCAAAGCAAAAAATGTCTTCATGACTTGTAAATGCTTGCTGCTCCAGTGTGCCAGGAAAGGGCTTCGCTGACATGTGATCTTTGCTTTCTTTATTCAACACAAGTATCTTGTCTCCAACCATATTCAACATTTCAAGCATTAAACAAAATGCTGAATATAAATCAGGACATTGGAGTCAAAACTTTGTCTCATAGGAACCACCTTAATGGGAATTTTTTAACAGGAAAAAATATTTTGGTCCTAAGGCAAACTCAAAATTTGCATAGGTGACAAAATTATTATTAAGATTTAGAATATGTTAATGTAGTTTTCAGAGCAACATCTCCAGCAAAGTTTGAGTTCTGGAAGAAGCCAAACAGTGGGTTTGTTCTCTGCATAGACTCAACTAGGACTCAAGCTGGGTTAAGTAGTTTTATTGAGAATGCTAATAATAGTGATAATGCTAATGAATCCATGTTTGTTCCTGGAATTTTGACTAAATTTTCTTCTATCATTGGTCAGATAGATCACTTCATCTAGTTAAGCTTGGAACAACTGTTATTAATTCATCCCTCATTTTGAAGTTTGCTGCTTCTCTTTCAAACCTGTAGTGTCAAGAGCTTACCTCTTGGTAAGAGAAAACACTTTATTTTTTCAAGTATGTTAGCTACCATAATAAAAGTCATTACTTCACCATTAAAAACTTGGCTACCAGACCACAATGTTTAATTCTACCAATGCCTTCCATAGAAAATATATAAATACAGAGAATATAGAGGGTGAATATCACCATCTGCAAATATTTCCCAGATCTGGCCTCCAAGAACCCTTATTTGATTTAGCTGTTAAAAAGTATCTTGTGATAAATAAATGCCATCTGAATAGGCAATGGGATTAAATAATATTCAGCAAAATACTACGCATTATGGAAGTGAGTATTATTTCTGTGCTACCTTTACCTTCACACAAATTGGATGTAGTAATTTTCCGAGCCTTAGTTTTTTCTTATATTTTTAATATGCAGCACTATTATGAGACGACAGTCTTCCAGTTTTGTTGTTTTATCAAGCTATTTATGTTCGATTCAATTTTAACTGTGAGTGTTTTCTATTATAATAAAACAAGAGTCACCACATACACTAAGCATACCTTAAATTCAAGAGCCTGTTTTCACATAAAGCTTTGTTTTACTCAGGACTATGTGAAGCTCACCACTATTTATTTTCACTAATCAGAGGTCCAGAAACATCAAGTTGTTCTGCTCTTAGCATTTATCATTGATAGTTATTTTCTACAGAAATATTAATCCACAATAGATGCCTTATTAATGACCTCTTAACTAGGAGATAAAAATATAGCACTGTTTTATGGGTATTTTCATCCTGTGAAAAAAGAAACCCTGCAAATTAAGATAACAACAATATTGTGATAATATATTGCTTTTATAGAATAGTCAATATATTTATTACAGGTATATTCCTATAATACTATGAAGTCAAACAGTATTTGTATATATCATTTATTTGTTACAAAGATTCTTCTATATTTCGTATTTATTCGTGCTTGGATGAGTCTCTTCACCTATCTAGTTTATTAAAATTACGGGCGAGTGAAGCCATAAATTTCAACATGGCTCCCTTCTGAACAGTCTATGAAGCAGTGAATTGGAAGCATAAAATAAAGTGAGGAGAATCAAGTCATGTTCTACTGGGAGACATATTTTATCCTTCAGCAGCGTATTAGAAACACGTTTTAGAAATTGAGGCAAGGCATACAGTACCTTCTTCCCATGAGATATATGTCTATGCCTAGAGCAGAATTTTCCTTTTGGCAGCGTGTTTCAGAACTGGCAAGTTCAACAGTTTAATCATTTTAGCATTTGCATTACATTTTTCCAGTTCAGAAAAAAAATTTAAAAATTCTGTCATACTGTCAGGGTTTTTTGCAAATAACTCTAATGTACATGGGTAAGATACTTAGATGTCTATAACCTCTTGTGGTGATGTTCTATGTATTCTTCAGGTGAAAAGTTAGGGTATTGATTGTTTGCATTAAACAAAGAATTGCTTTGCACCAGACCATGATACTGTCATTAATTTTAACCATTGTTGATCAAAACTGAGCAAAAATTGGAGGTGTGCATGGAAAGCAATTAGGGGAAAGAGAGAAAACACCTGTAGTACATCTTATCGAAAAGGGAGAAGTACACGTTTTCAACTCCCTGATGTTTGGACTCTAGTGATACAGGTACAGGATAACCGAGTGTGACTAACATGGGAGTTGTTATGGAAGCAGAAGCAACAAGGAATAATTTGACATTTGTTCTGACATTAAAAAATAACATCCAAACACCTCTGCTGTGAGTTTCTTTTATAAAATTTTGAAAACCTTACCTGACATTTGCAAAGGATGCAGGTATGCATTAGTGAATTAAATGACAATGCTGAACTTCCTTTGATTATATAGATGGTACAATCTCTGTCTGCTAGCATGCTAATCCACTTAGAATACAGGTAAAATCTAAGTAGTTATGAACACCTTATTTGCAGTTTTATAGTGGTGACTATGGAAGAAGGTACACATCCTATGAATTTCATACTCCCCAGATGAAGAATTCATGGATTTCATTAGGGAAAAGCAGTCTTAGTTGAAAAACATTTGCACTGTTCACGTGATGGATGCCACTAGAAAAAGGAAATATAAGGCACAACTGTTTATCTTTCATACAATTGATTACCTATGAAGTAGGAAAGAAAAGACAAGTACTGGGTATGGTATCCTCATTGTCTGGGGAGATAGCTGTTCTTCAAGAACATTTATTTACTTATTTATTTATTTATTCATTTTTATTAGAAAGGTGAAGAGAGAACCAAGGAGAAAGTTAAAGGCAATTTTCCAGTTCCAGGTGATACCTTTTCCATAATGGGTGCTATCTTATATAGAAAAAAAAAAATAGAGATGCAAATATATAAAGATGGCAGGCACTTTTGCAGACAGCGTTTATTAAAATCCTGAAATGTTAAAGGCCTGAAATCTTCAGTTTATTTTTATTTCTCAAAATGAAGGTAGATATGAGTACTTATAAAACTGTCAATGATCTTTCTACAAGTTTATTTGCTTTAGACCTCTATAATTGTTCTCTTCCTATGTGTCACAGCATCAGTCTACAGTAACACAGCTCTATATAATTTTTTGTTATCTCTGGGACTTGCCTCCCATCAGCCAAAATTCTTCACAATGGGGGCTCAGTGTAACACCAAAGCAGTGTAGCCCTTGATGAACTGGTAGCCCTGTAGCCCCACCACTGTTGCCAATAGACCGCTTATGCAGCTTTCACAATCCCCCATCTATCCTAGACTACTAGCCACTACAATAAAGCACAGAAAGAACCTTCTTCTGGTGAATGCTGAATTCCTTCAGGAATGGGGAAAGGGCTGCTTCCTTTGCTGCTCATTTTAGGTCCATATTTACATCTTTGTTCTTATGTTGTGGTTTCATGTGCATAGAACCTTGTCTTTCAAAATTTAGTTGGATCTGTGAATTATTCAGGAACTTAACACAAAGGACATTAACAATTAAAATTTACCAATAACTGATTTTCATATTTTCTTCTGTAAAAGTAAAAAGCAAAAAGTGGGCAGATTATTAAAAAAGGTTTCTATTTGATGTGTTGTCTGTCATTTCAAGCTCTTAGTTTCAGATCTTCTGTTGTGTCCTTTACA
>JAAGNO010004110.1:26813-63122 GCA_033439905.1 Ceryle rudis | reverse complement strand
TTGAGTAACTTGAAATTTTCCCAGAATTGTAAAATGGTTTTGAGTTGCTAAGGGATCTTTAAAGGTTGTCTAGTCCAACCCCCTGCAGGGAGCAGGGACATCTGCAACTAGATCAGGTTGCTCAGAGCACTGTCCAGCCTCACCTGGAATGTTTCCAGGGATGGGGCTTCTACCACCTCTCTGGGCAACCTGGACTAGTGTCTCACCACCCTCCTTGTATCTAGTCAGAATCTCCCCTCTTTTAGTTTAAGACAATTGCCCCTTGTCCTGTTGCAATCGGCTTTTAGCTTTGCAGGCTGAAGGTAAATATCTGCAATCTGAGTAATACCGCTTTGTTCCAACGGGACACGTTTATTTCTGTAATGAAGCACTATATGCACTTGTCCAGCCCAAAGGTGGGTGTTCTTTCTAAAGTTTTCTAGGAGTAAACATCCCCATAATAGTCATTGCTGAACTGTTCGCAGTAGACAGACACAAAGGGGTTGCAAATGCAGCCGAAGATAGAAACCAAAAGAAATAGTCTCAGAAATGTTTGGCGCTGTTTGCTCACCTTTGGAATACGCATCCTGTTCCTCCTCTTAAAATATTTTGTTTTTTTAATATAGCTGGGTGAGCTGGTATTTCTTCTGCTCAAGCTGTCTCTAAACTTACACTTCCAACAGTGGCAGCAGATTATGAGATGATACTTATAGAAATGACATTATATCATTCTTTAAAATACCCATCCTGAAAGGCAAAATCTGCAGAAATTATAGGACTAAGAGGCCTTTGAGAGGCAGAAACTATTTTAACTCGTTATTTTTAGAGCTCTGCAAATCACATATTTTTCTCTTCACTGGCAATTCAGGAAAAAAAAAAAAAAAAGGAAATTGTAATAAGTTTAAAAAAAAAAAAAGAATCCTTCACAACTTTTTTCTATAAAGCAGAAAGTTGAAATATGTCATTTGTGGTCAGATGACATGCTTCACTTTCATTTCAACCATGTTTTATTTTATGGCTTTTTTTTTTAGATCCTTTTCATAGGAAAAAAAATAAATACAGAAGGGTCAATTGTGGGCCGCCGTCCCATGACCATCGGTCATGAATAGTGACCCAGATGCATGCACGACCAAACGCGTCTCCTACAGGTAACCACGTGCCCGTGGGTCTGTGGACTTTGCTCCTACCTCCACCGAACACCACAAGCTGTGCAAAATTAACCAAAGAAATGGAAAGATCTGGACTATTTCAGAGGAATAATGCTGAAATCCCCCATAATCGCCGTCATTGTCCTCAGCACCGTTTCTTACATTAGGTAGGGATGCGAAGGCACTAGTGCTGTGGAGAGCTGCGTGGGGAGCCCCACCATGCTCACCGTGGGGAGGTGGTGGATCGCCTGCCTATGGGACCCTGTGCCAGGATGCTGCCCTCACATCCTTCCTGTCTTCTGCTCACTAGTGCATGGATAAGTCACGGGAGCAGCTGTTTTCCATGAGGAGATGGTGCTGTAGCTGCAGCAAACAGCCCTGAAAGTTTCTGCTATTAAGGAATCTTGAGCACTGATTTCATTTTTATGGGAAGGATTTTGAAGAGTGTCCTGATTGGTAATAATTGGCCACTAAAAACTGATGTGGTAGGGAAGAGGTGAATAACTAAGAGGGTAATGGCAGAACAATAATTCCACATGGATTAAGGAGAAACCAACATCCAATATAGCACAAAACAAAATTTGCTAGGATTTGCTTTGACTAATGCAGGCTTTAGAAACAGGAATGCAGCTCACTCGAGACAGGTCTAGCAATGGAAGACAAGTGCGGGAGTTTCTTTGTTGTGGCTGAGTGAAAGGACTGCGCCATGTAAGGCAAATGCTGCCTTTACTTGCCTTTTGACACTGTGCTGTGCCTTGTCTTGCCATGTTGTGCTCTGCCTTGCTGTGCCACAGCTTTTTGTGTAACCATCTCTGGCAGCTTATACCAGTGGGAAATGGAAAGTCACCCAGGAACGGGAGCCCTTGGTACTTCCAGGTATTTCCTTGGAGTCATGAATGCTCAGCTGCTCTTTCCAGCCCTTCCCACTCAGGCTTGTCACTGTGTGAACCTCTTTGTGTGTACCTGAGCCCAGCACCAGCTGAGCCTGCTCTGCACCCAGGGACTGCCCTGCTCATTGCTGGCCGTTGCTGGCACTTTGGGTGCAGACTGAGCAGAGAAGGTCGGTAACGTTGGCACTGAGCACCTGTCTCCACTGATCCATATAGGACCACCTTGCATTGGTTTCTGCTGCTGGGACCATTGCGCTCCACTGCACTGTGCCCACTGTGGGTGTGACAGGCATAAGGAAGGTGTAGCAGGGTGCATTGAGGTCTGGCTTTTCAATTTTATTTTTGCTGGGAAGTGTCTTGAAGGGAAAGGGGGCTGGAGCTTCCTGGGTGAGAGAGCAGCAGATTTGGTGCTTCCATGACATGGGAAATGTTGGCAGCAGCAAAAGCAGGTTTGGGGCAATGAAGGAAGGTGTTTACAATGTGAAGAAGTGGGACAGATGTGAAAAGGTTGATCATTAGTGAGGATTCACATGATATTCTGTGAAAAGGAATTACGTTTCTTGGGTGTCTTACGGGCAACCAGTTCACTGGGCTCCCAAAGGGTCTCACAAAGGGATTGTGACTCATGGAGCAGTATCAGAGAGCACCTTCGCTTGCCAGATGCTCTGCTCACAATGACATGTCCCAGAAGATACAGTCCCGAGCCCTGTTTCCAACTCAGGAAACAACTGTCTCGATATTTTTTGTCAATAAGGAATAGTAATGCTTCTATTTCCTTTCCTGTTCTTCTTTTTTTAATGGGAAAAGAGAAAAGATCTCAGTAGGACAAACTTTATTTTCAGCAATTTCACTTTCAAAACTTTTTCCTTGGAGTGGTTCAGCCTGTGATTTAATATTTTTTATTTAATTACATTTTAAACTTCCATCTCTTAATTACTTTTATTTTTTTTTTTTATTAACACCTAAATATGCTGCTATTTGGAGCACAAACAGACAGAGATTACAATTAACAGAATAATTACACTCTTTTTGTCAGTGTAACCTCATGGTACAAAAAGTATTACAAATCCATTTTAAAACATATTAAATGTTCATATTAATGAGAATAATAGAGAACAAGTACCAGCAAACTAAATATTGTTAATGATTTTGAGCTATTAAATTCATTACCATTTCCTTTCATAATAAAGTGGTTACTTGCTAATTAGACCTTTTTTAACTCATCGTTATTGAATTCATTACATTGTGTGCAGTTAACCCTTGAAGATCTGCCTGGGTATACAGATGCAATTAAAAAATAATTTCAACAGCCTGTGAAGCCGATACGCCTATTGCAGTCCTGCTTGTATTTTTGACAGTAGCTCCATGTACTTTTCTTCTGGTACATTTTCTTGACACATCATGCCTAGCAGCTTCGTAGCTGTCACAGCAGCTTCAGCAACATGTACGATGGAAACATGCTGTATTCATTTCATTTAATAGTGTTTAATGTTAAAACTAAAGTAGAACCCGCTTGTTTGGCCAGGGAAAAAATATCCATCAGCACACTAAATGGTTGACATCAACAAGCTGCTCTTCTCGGAGTTAAATCTGCTGAGAGTTGGAATGATTTACCTTTTCCTCCTACGGAGACAGATGCGCTTGTGCCTATCTGGGTATCTGGTGTTTCTCTGCAACCCTGGATCGAAAGCCTACCCCTGCTAAAGTTCACGTCAAGATTTGTCTTGATTTTAAGGTACCCCTGAACTCATCTCCCAGCACCTCTGAGGTTTTGCTCCCCTCTTTGCGGGGAGGGGACGCGTGCCACTGTGCTGTATCTTATCCCTCATGTAACCAATTTCTGGAGAGGGCACTCCCAGGGACTCGATTAAAGTGCTGCTTTGCTTCTTCCTTCTCCCTCCAGGTCACAGGAATAAGAGAACAGAGCCCCCATCTCTCAACTTCTTTTATCTCCATGCATGCTTTTTTCTTCTCAAAAAAACCCCAACCAACCACAAAGCACAAACACCACGCACACCCTTTGAAGTTATAGGTATTTAAATAACAAATTAACTAAGCCCAAAGATACTTATTCTGCGAGTCACCAGGACCTAATGGATTGCACTCCATGTCTTGCCTGGCCGTGGTGCAGCAACGTGGAAGGACAGGGGTGATAATCTTTGACTGGAAAATGACATTTTGGGAGCAACTCTGCCGTCGCAGCACTGACTGTCGCAGCACTGGCCACATCGGCAGCCAGGCGTGCGCCACTCAGGTTATTCTCTGTAAGCAACGCCACCAAGGAATAATTTTACTTGGGTAGGAAAGGCTTCGTGACACTTACTGCTACTGCACTCGATGGCTGGAAGCTGGGCTGATGGATACCCTGCAAATCCAATAGATAACAGATTAGATATGCATGTACTGTATGGCTCTGGAGAAATGCCTCTGCTCTATTATTCAGATCAGGCCGTCCTCGCCCTGCCAATCAGAAGCCGTGTGTTTGCATACGTGAGATATGAGGGTACAGCTGTGGGCCCACCGGTGGGCCGGCCACAGCCCGGTGCTCTGCCTGGCTCCGGCACTGCAGCTGCACTGCAATATATAATAACAACAACACTACATATTTGTAACATCTCTTTTATTTAAACCCAGGTCCCTTTCACCTGTAAATAGCTACAGTATAAATGTGCCTCACCAATCACGTTGGACTATTGTATTATACAGTCTATTGAATGTTTTTGGCAGGCGCGAGCCCCTGTGCTACTGTGTCCTTACTTTATTATTGTTTTGAGGGTAGAGCTGTGTGATTATCCATTCTTGCTTCAGGCATAGCAAGCCATCTGGAATGCTTATTAAACCCACAGGCAGATCAGAAGGATATAACTCTGATGATGTACATGTACATGGGCTGTACTACATCATCAGAGCATTGCTCCTCTGATGATGTAGTACACATTAGTGGGCCTAGATAATGGATTAGAACTAGCAGAGTGAAAGTTAGACTTTTTGAAGGATGGATATGGTGGGGTTTTTTTCTCCCTCTGGGTAACTGCTGGCATAAGATGTGGAAAGGAAAATTTAAAAGTAAGCCAAGGAGGTTTCAAAACTTGTAAGTGCTCAGCTTGTCAATGGGGAGGGACAAGTGGTGATCAAGAGGCTTAAGGAGACAGCTTTGAAACCCTGAATCATCGCGAAGAGGTCATATGTACTCGTCTGCTTGAGTAAAAAGGGACATGGAATGTGTCCAGAAATAACACCACTTCCCCAGTCCTCCTTTGGTCGGGAATCGTTGAGTGGATTTTTGGTAGGACTTTGGCTTTTCGTCATACTTCAGTACCACATCAAAAACCCAACACCCTGTGTTATGACACATAGAACTAGTACTTCAGCAGTTTCCAAATTTATGCTCATCACATATTTGCAAGTACTATTTAGAAATAAGCTTTTCAAATGAATGAGGGATCTGATCAGCTTTCAAACTAGCCATGTGTCTTCTCTTCTGACGAAGTATGAAAAAAAAAAAAATCAACATCAGTGAAAAAGAAAAACAATCTGGGCACTACGTATGGGGTGTAGGTGAACGAAGGAATAACTGCTTGCATGCCTGTGGAGTTCTAAAAGTAATTTCTATTTCTCTTTGTTCGTAACCCTTCCTGCAATCGTTTTCAGAAGTAGCTGATATTTGTCTAATCATGGAAAGGTGTTTGGTGTCTAAACAAAACCTTTTCCTGTGGAAGCTGCAAAGGTTCATAGAAGTTAGGTCATTCAGTCAGGAAACTGAATGTGTGCTGTGCAATTTAGCTAACAAATTGCACACTTTAAATATCTAACTGTAAATATCAAGTACCCAGAAAAATATTGAAATTTTTGAGCAATTCCAAAGAGTAACGGAACTTTCAAAGAGGAGCCGTACACGGTGAACACAGCTCTGAAATTCAAAGCTGTAAAGTCAGGCAAATGCCTGTTTTAACAATGGCAAATAGCAAGCACGTAAAAGGATGGCTCACATTTTATTAATGCTTAGTGTGTCTCAGGTTTAGCCACTTTTGTCAGCATCCTAAACGTGGGCCGTGTACATCTGCATGGCTGAGTAAAGCATGCAGCATGTGTGGGCAGATGCACATTCGTGAAAGCAACGATTAATTATTTTGTGTGCAGGATAGCAGTTCTGTAACAGCAGTAGCACAACTGCTCTGCCAAAATCTTTACTTCTGGGGAACTGTATGGCTTTCTGAGTTGATGGTGACCAGATTATCTGGAGGTGTAATGGAGAGCTAATGAAAATTCCCAGTTGGAAGAGTGGAGTTCATGATTTACATGACTGGAAACTGACAGTTTCCATTTTTACAGATTTTGAGGTTTTTTTTTGGTACACATAATGGTCCCCAGTTGTGACCATTATGTGTTCCTCTTTACCTGGGCTTGATGGCCACTAGGAGAGTTTGCTTTCTGTCTCTTAGCGACTTGTCTAGAGAAGTTCATTTCATTCCTGTGCAGAACAGAAAGAACCTTGAAAAAACTCTTCCCTCACTGCAAATTAGACAGCTCCTATTTGGATAATCCATGCTAACACAGCTCCTAGGGAACAATTTTGGCAGGAGAGGTGGGTGGGTGTGTATTTCCAGATTTGCACCCCCTTTAGCGAAGCATCCAGCTTTCGTCCTTTTTCAAGCCTTCCTTCTTTTCTGTCCTGTGGTACTTTACCATGTTTCTGCTCACAGACGCACCCTTCTCCCCCCACGAATTACCCTCTCGTCTTCTGGAGTCTGCTTTCTTGCAACCCACTGCGGCACTGGTGCTTTCTCCCAGCAAAGCCTGCTGTGCCCAGCTGTCCTGGGTACAGTTCAGGTTCATCACCACAAACAGCTACTGGCCCAAGCAGGTGGGAGGGGCCGCAGCTGGGACAAACAACTGAGCCAGCCAAGGGGCTGGCTGATACCTTCTGAGTCTGGCACATACATAAGGGGAGGGCTGGCCCAGGGTGGGGTCAGCTGTTTTCATCCTGCTTCAGCAGGTAGCTTCAGTGTGGCTGGAGTTGGGAAAGTTGGCATCTCAGGCACAAGTAGAGCCTTCCCAGGTGCTGTTACTTGCTTTGTCAATCATTTCATTAGTACTGTTGTTTTCTTCTCTCTTTGTGTTGTTTTATTAAGCTGTCCTTACCTCAAGCCCTGGGGTCTCGCCTTTTTTCTTCCTTCCGATTCCCCTTCCCATCCCACTGGAGGGAGGGGAAGCAGTGGGTGAGTGTCTGTGTGGTTTATAGCTGCCTGCAGAGGTTAAACCATGACAGTCCCCTGCTAACCTGCCTGTGCCAGTTTTCTTCTTTCCCTGCTACCACTTTATGCCCAGATCTAGCTTGCTGGGGAAGGAGATGACAAACTGTCAGTTTCTCAAACACCCTCTCCTCCACTGACTACTCTTAAAGAGGCAGTGGGATAAATGAAATTCAGCATTCGAAAGGCTCAACTCCTCCAGAAAATATTCCACCCACAAGTGGGGAGCTTCAAAATCCATTCCTAGCAGTTAATGCTCCATCCTAAAGACATAGCTTTTCAGTAGTGACATGTGCATTGATCTGCATTACAAAAATAAGAGAAATAGCACTTCTTTTCAGCAGCAGATAATTGCCAGCCTACATCAGGTTCCCTCCTGCTGATACCCACAGGGTGGAGGGGATGGGAGTGGGCATTAGGTGGAAGGGTTGTGGCCGGCTTGCATGTTCAGCCAGATAAATAGTATCGACTGGGATTTGTGTAGAGCCCCAGCTCTTGTTGGGTTGATTAGCCACAGGGGTATGTTCGTTACAGTTACAGCATTTCACCCCAGTCATGTCTTCCACACAAAGGTGCTAGTTAGGCTACAAGCAGAAGCAGGCTGGGAGCTGAGAGGTTCTTCAGACCTTATCAGAAAAGACCGGAGCCACGTGGCTGCGGCCCTGGGTGGAAGAGCTGGATGAATTATGGGACAGGTACATGTAAGAAACTCTGCCGCCCTCCATCTAGGGGGACGTAGGCACCCTGGCATAAGTGCAAAACTCTTCTCTCTCCCTTTCCTGTCACCCCTCTGCACACATGTAGTTCAGAGTCTTAGGAGCTGGGCGAGCTAATTCCCGAGGACTAATTGCTGATTTTTGTAGTCTACGTGAGGAGGCAACGTTCATGGCTGGGGCAAGGGTCTGCCGAAGGTGCTTGAATTGTCCCCCTCTCTGGGGTTTGGCTCTGGGTTCCTGGTGAGCACCCATTGTCCTCTGCAGGGGAATTCAGCTTTGGAGAAACTTCTGAGCTCCTCTGCAGTAAACCTCGCTCCAGGCGAGAGACGCTTCAAGTTGCGAGGGAAGGGGTGCCACTCACCAGACGCCAAATGCCTGCGCTGCCCTCCGGCAGGACAAGGGCCTTTACTTAACTCACCTCTCTTTGGAGCAGGTGTCTAAAAAATCAATGCTGTCATTTTTCTGGCTGAACCATCAGTACACAAAAAAAAAAAAACCTTCATTTTCACAGGAGCGCTGGAAAAACTGCGGCGAGCGGGGAAAGGGTCTGCTGCTGCCTACGTGGGACTTCCCCATTTCTCACTTCGTATTCTGTCGTTCTTGAGGGGCAAATAAAGCTCGTGGCAATGGGACTGAAAGTGCTGTCTGGGTCTAAGCACACTTCAGTGTGTTAGATCGACTGAATTTCCTCTCATCGGTGAATGCAATCTGCCGTGAGAAAGTTTTACTGTCTCTGAATCCTTATGAAAACATTCTTAGATAATTGAGACATTCCCAAACAATTAAGATAACCAGATGTGTCTGTTATTTGTAATTACCTGAACATGAATTCTTTCTTCAAGAACAGTTCCATTTTTTGTGCTTTTTGAATTACTCTACATAATGGTTAGGAAGATTAACTCCTCTGAAAAGTAATCGGTGGTTTGTACCTAGTATGTCTCATTCTGATGCAAAATCACCTCCTCCCAGAATTAAGTACTAGGGCTGAAACAATATGTGCAATGAACTTTCCAGCCCTGCTGTACTTGTGATCCGCAGCCTGCAGTGCCCTTTCAGGTGACACCATGGGGTGAACTCCGAGTCTTAAAGTCTATGAACAACCCATAAAGAAGATGCTAAAATGAGCTCTTCAAGCAGGGAAAATTGCTGAAGGCTCGAAAATGGTTTCAAAAACCACTTTGTTAAGTAGCACAGTTTGAATAAAAGTGCTTTTGCACATGCTGCATTTGCACCTAGAGTTTCTGCAACACTTTCACTTTAGAAAGTGCCCGGCTTTCGCTGCACTGCAGCACGAGGGAGAGGAAGTCGAGGCAGAGGAAGTCAAGGCACCCCTGACAAATTCATCGTGTAGAAAGAGCTCCTCTACATTCAGTCCCTCTTTCTTCTAGTGCTTCAGTATCAAGTGAGACTTAGTCCACACCTCAAAGCTCTTGCTTTCAGGGCAGTAATCACAACTTTTTGTTGCAAAACGTGTGTCTAAAGTCTTCCACCTCCCCTACTTCATAAAAAAAATCTGGAATCAGGACTGGCCTTCCCCACCCAGTGCTGGAGTATGCATTTGCTCATCCCTTTTCTGAGCAGCCTCCTTCTTTGCTGCTTGCTCCTTAGTGGGTTTCCCTCCTGCTGTGCCTGTGGGCCATGCTGCAGACAGGTGTTTCACCTGGACTTTGGCTCCACTCCCGTGTACTGAAGGCTTTCTGTTGGCAGCACCCTGAACTCAGCTCTGTGGTCTCCCAGGGGACTGTATGTCAGTGGTCCTTTCTGCACCAAGGGCTGTAGCTTGCTCCTCTGTGCTGATTATTCCTAATTTGGTATCATTAGCCCTTAGGATCCTCCACTGAGCTTTGCACTGCTGACTTTCTCCAAATCCCCCGTTCTTATCCTTGTGGCATTGTCTGTCCCAGGCAAAGGGGAGCACTGCTGCAGCTCAGGGCAGTTCAGCTCACCGCCTCCCCCTTCCCTCCAGCGCTGTGTACCTACCATGCTGCTTATCCAACCATACAGTAAGCTCATACACCCCACTGGTCCAGCAGAGAAATACAGACCCACATTCTTTTCCGTGTTACGTTTCTGCTGGGTTAATGAGTTGCACTGGCTCCCCATATGGATAAAGCTGGCAGAAGGGAGGAAGCAGGATGAAGGGCCAGGAGATACTAATGAGGATGAAGATGCATCGGTAGGGTTAAGGAAAAGCAGCCATGCTAGTAGATCTTCTTTCCCCCATGTGTTTCTTTCTTTTTCTTTTTCTTTAAAAAAAAGAAACCCAAAAACCAGCTGAGAGCTGTACCAATGCACTCAGTGTATTTTTAGCTGGTTTTCAGTTTTTCAACATACTGAGGAAGTCCTATATCCTATTACTAATCCCAGCTATTATCCACCTCTGTAGTAGATATCTTACTGCTCATGCTTTCATATCTGATACCTGGGCACTGTAAATAGAAAGGTGGGAAGCATGTTCTGTATGTTTACCTGTGCCTATTATTAATAGACTAAAGACTGTAAGTGGTGATGATGTCATCTTCAGTTGTTCCAAGAAGAGTTTGTTTTGCAGGAAAAAGAAGAAAAGTAACTCCTGCACAGTACTCTGTGAATACTTGGTGACTGGTGAGTTCAGTGTGGAGGTTTTTTTCCTTGAAGCTCATTCAAACCATCCTCTTTCTCTTGACAGTTTTGCCCTGGGCACTGTTATCTTTGTTGTCCCAAAGGAATATCCTTGAATCTGTTAGTCATGTACATATCAACTGAGACTTCTGTCACCACTTTCCAGCCTGCTGAGGACTGAAAGATCACAGCATTGACTTGGTGCTGAAAATAAATGGGCCTTAGAGATGGTTTGGAAGACTAGTGAGAAATGCTTGTTTTCACTCCTGCTAACTAGTTAGGTCTACTCAATATAAGCTAAGTGTCATCCTCTATACTGCATGCAGAGTGTTATGACAACTTTGCTCAGGTATGAAGAGTGCATAGTAGAGTACCTAGTTGTTAAGCTGCCACCTCCCTCTCCTTCAAAAGTAGAAG
The DNA here is from genome assembly GCA_033439905.1 of Ceryle rudis. Classification (NCBI taxonomy): domain Eukaryota; kingdom Metazoa; phylum Chordata; class Aves; order Coraciiformes; family Cerylidae; genus Ceryle; species Ceryle rudis. The sequence continues at coordinate 52,119 of JAAGNO010004110.1, read as the reverse complement.
GCATCATGTAGTTGGTACTTGGGAGCCAATGATGTGTTCAGAAAAGTCTGACCATTTTTCATCCTCGGTAAATGGAAAGCAGAATTTCTAGTGCATGGAGGCAGTTTATCATGATTTCTTCACCAGATTCCTTCAGACCTGATTCTCCTCAAACAAACAGGTCCCTTTTAGGTCCGTGGGAGCATTGTACATCTTGGGAATGGCCAAAAATACATAGGTAGCAATGGAGACCAGGGATTTAGGTACCTTTTCCAAGAGACCTGCTGTTTATTGCTTTCTTGTCTCCATGCTTCCAGTGCCTTTTCCAGGTCTTTTTGACTCTTGCCTCTCCAAGCTCCATCTGTGCTTTAATGGAATGCTCTCCCCTATTATAACATTTCTCAGAGGCCCCATTTATCACAAGCTACCTGTTAGTTTGGTAGCCAGGCCTAAATTTCCCATGGCGGTGTATGTATTGTATGTATTTTGTGTTACAAGAAAGGACCCTGCCCCTTTCTTTGGTGTGGTCCTTGTGTGGGTGGCCTGTAGCTTCATGTGGCAGTCTTTCGAGCTGAACTATTGTACTGGTGGCATAAGGAGGAGTTTTAGCTGAGGCAAACCATGTGCTGAAGTCTGCCTTCAGCTGAACTCAGACTTTACAAAGACTAGCAGGAGTGGCTTGAAGACCTATAATCAAATAGAGAGTTACACAAAAAGATTTAATTTTAATAGCACTGTGTGAGAGAGAGAGAGAATTCTGGAATCTAGTCACACGGAACCAAAATGTGAGGGGAGGAAGGCAGAAGGAGAAGAAAACTGGTCTAGGTCAAAAAGATTGCCAAAAAAAAGGAATAAAGAATAAAACGACAAGACAAAAGTAAGAAGCATAAAGCAGGCTAGTAGAAAAGTGTTCGGTTTGCATGTATTTGGTTCTGGGACAAGAGTAAGATAAGGAGAAGGGAAGGAAATTAAGCCTAAAACTATTTAGCTAGCTTCTGAAGACTTGCTTTTCTTTCCTTTTCTCGGAGTTTTCATTAAAATGCGTGAATGCCCTTTTTCCCCAGGAGTTTCTAAGTGTCTCTTTATACTAACAGTAAAGCAGACATCATGGTCCTGTGGTGAACAACACAGAAGGTGTGGCTGGAGGTGCCTAGAAAAGCAAATCCAAAAAATAAGCCTCTTTGACAACATCTAAATGTTTTGTGAGATGCCAGTTGGTCTCAAGGAAACGCATTCCTCCCAGGTGTGCTTCTAGAGAAGCACTTGGGGGTTTGGCAGGATGATGAAAAGTGCTTCAGGCTCAGGACTTCCCATTTCCAGGTCACTCCAGTCCTCCAGACTGCTTGCACACCTCCTTCTCTCTCTCTGCCCTGCAGTCCCCACAGATAGAAGGTGGTAGTTTACAGCTCCTGCCTGTGCAATTCATTGCCTGTTGTTTTCCAACATGTAGAGACACAAGGTGGAGAAGCATGACAGGGCCAAGCCAAGCATAGCTGAGGACAGGCCTGATTGGGGGGTACTGCTGAGACCCCTGCACCAACAGTATTCAGACCTGTTTACCCAGCCTGCCCTCATCACAAATCTTGTATTCTCAAATGAATATTTTAAAGGAAGGGAATTGCGTAGACTGTTAGTGTAGCTCATTAGGTTTTAAAAATTCATGCTTCTAAATTCCCAGTATTATTTTTCCCTTGCTTTAAAGAAAAAATTTCTTTTCAATAAGGGCTTAATTGTCTGTTTCATCTGGAAAATCCTCTGAATTGAAAAACCCTTCTCCACAGCGCTACCTGAGCATTTTGTGATTCCCTTCTTCTGAAGTGCCTATTGTACAAAACTGTACACAACCGTACTGTACAAACGTCTCTCTCTGAAGCTGATAGCTGGAACTGGACACTTGTGGCCAGACAGAAAAATTTAAACTAAGCAGCGTGTTATGAACTTGGCAGGCTCCAGCATTTGTTAGGGGCTGTGCTGATGACACTCTTGACCATCAACATGAACCTAAAGGTCTTGTCTCATGCCACTGTAGACACGTGACAGCTAAGCTGCTTCTTTAATCACTTTGACGTTGCCAAAGGGAGGGCTACCAAAGGTGAAACCTATCTACCTCAGGCCTCTTCGGCATTTTTGGACAGGATGAATCTCCCTTTGGGTTTGCCCAGCCCACTGTGTTAAAGGTCAGCTTGGACTGGAAGCCTCCCTCTTACGCAGCTCAAGCCATGTAAGATGCAGCCTATGACCTGGAGCTTCAGATGGAGCTTCAGCTGTTGGGGTAGCGTGTTACTTTGACCAGCCTGGACTCTGACTGGCAAGGACAGACACCTGAATCTGGCAGAGGTTTGCAATAGGGGACAGTAACGAATATGAGCTGTAGATCAGTTAAATTCGCCTGCTCACCAAAAACTCAAAGAACACTGGGTTGGAGCGGCCATAGCTCCATGAAAGAGCGGCTGCCCCAGAAGGACCCCATGCCAGCAGTAGAAGATCTTTAGGACCTAACCCCCCTTGATTGTTACTGTCAGCACTAAGGTACATTGCAGGAATGGCCCTTCCAGTACTGCTTAAAAACTGTCCAGAAGGCATCAAATATGCTAGGCAGCTGTTAAAGGGGAAAAAATAACATGTGGCAGAGAAAGATGAAGGCTATGCATAAAAATATATTGAAGACACTTCTGATCAAAATGTGAAACCTGACATTTTTCTGTTTGTGGTTCTGCAGAGCGCAGTAGCCTGGTTGGTGGCAGGGCTGCGGAAGGGTTGTTTTTCTATTAAGGGCAAACAAAATGAGGGTAAAATTTTAAGTTGCGGAATTTTCTGCTGCTAGGAGGCAAATTACTACATGCACTACTACAAAAGAGCAGGGGTAAACAATACAATATGCTGCGAATTGCAGATGCGTGTGCTGTAATTCCGTGAATACATTAACTTCCCGTGTTGTCAAGGCAAGTGACAGCGGCTGACTGAAATTCAGAAAGGAGCTACTGTCAGTGAGGCGCTCGCCCGGGCAAAGTCACATCGCTCCTAATAGCAAAGTCTATTCCGTTTACATCTGACATAGTGATCGAGAGGCTCTCGTTTAGGGAATTTTATTTATTTTGACCCAGGGAAGTCCACTGAGCTGCTCGATCAGGCTCCAGTCTCCTGCCACGGCAATTAAACAAACTCAACCACACTGTTTCATCAGTAGGACTGAATTTTCTGCACCTCTCTGTTGGTCTAGTAACTTTTTTCCCTCCTGCTGGACTTGACTGTAGAAAGGACAAAAAGAAAAGCAAGCTCTTTTGGAGCTGTGCCTTGGATGTTCTGACCATTAGTGAAGAAGGAGTTATTTCATGAGGGGAAGTCAGTCACAGAAGTCTCTGGTTTTGTGCCTACAACTGTGCACCAGTCTGTGCAGAAAAGGGACTGTGCAGCCCCAAGTTTCTCTTTCCTTGTGCTGTGCACATCCTCGGGAAAACCCTTCAAAGGCTAAATCAGTAGATTTAGTCCATGTCCCAGTTTGATTACAGTGGGTCTGTATGTGACAGACCCTGTACTGAACATATCCAAGGCAGGAAGGTAAACATCCCATTGTGCTGAATTTGATGAAAGAAAATCCTGGAAAACGTTGCGCTTGTCTAAGAAAACTGCCAGAGGCAGATTATTAGGTCTGAATTAAAATGCAGACGAGATTCATTAAATTGTTGACCCTGCCCCCTCCAAAAAAAAGTCAGGTTGCCATCTTAAATTGACAGCATTAGAGACAAATTATGTGCACTGATTAATAAGTGTGGGCTAAATTACGGCTTAGAGAGCGGGCGGAGCACTGTGGGAACAGGAGCAAGGGAAGAAGCGGAGGAGGCGAAAGCCATCCTGCCTGGGGGACAGGGCAGTGCCAAGGGGTGGTGGGGTCCTGTGGCACCGGGGTGAAGAGGGGGACAAAGAATGACCGCTATGGGGGCGGGAGAAAGGAGCTGAGCCTCCTGCAAGGATCCCGTTCCCTCCAGGAGAGTGATGGTAACACGGCACCCATTGTACAGCAGTTTGCCAATGTACTCTCCTGGGCCAGCGGTGGTAGGGTGAGCGGTGAGCTCAGGGACTATGTTACCCCTTTTCTTTGGGTAAAGGGAAGTTTTCACTTCAAAAAAGAAGGAAAAGCCCACCCAAACCTTGAAAGGGTTGGATTTAAGAAGGTAAATAAGGACAGGGTAAATCAGAGACGAGGAGCCAGTTTCCACCACACTGGGGAAAAAAAATTACTGACCGTTTCAGACGAAAAAGGGAAAAAAGCAGGCATAACAGTATGTGTGTTACTCATGAGACATAATTCTCTGAAAATACCATGCCTGGTACATAAATAGCAAAATAAATGTTATTAACATGTTAATTTTACTAACCCTTTAACCTATTGATTAACTAAACAGAAGGAAACAGCATCTTTTCATGCTTCCCCCCCCCCCCAATCTTTCATGTAATTGGATTCAAATTCACATCTGTAGCTACTAAAGCAATGTTTTCAACCTTTCTTCTACACCTCCCCACCCCCAACTGCTTAACCTCCCATCTCCAGCTCTGGCATAAATGTAAGCCTTTATTTGTGAATATTCCGATAAGCACTTTGCCTCCAACTATATTGTTCAAGTACCAGCATCATTGTTACAGCTGTAATTGTTACTATCAAGACACAGTTCTTTGTAATTAGAAAGTCAAGATGGTATTCAGCAGTATGGCAGCACAGATTCTCATTTGTTAGGCTATTAGAAAAAAAATGTTTACAGAGAAAACAGTGTCATTGTTTAGTGTTCTTAATTGACCATCTGCCTCATAAAGAAATGTCCAAAGAAGGATAAATAAGACTATAGTACACTTATTTATTTATTTTCTTTGTGCAATGAGTAAATTAGGAAAAGCAACAGCAGATCCAAACTAGACAAGACATTGCTAAATCAGGCTGCAAGTGAAATCATGTCATGAATACATTAACTTTTATTTCTCTCAGTGTCAAGACTCATGTCTGCATCTTCCTCAAAGTTTGTTGGGAAGAAAAAGGAGGCCAGATCTTGGTGGGCACTGTGGATTTGACAGCATTCATCTTTTAACAAAGTCAAGCATATGCTGCTTTGAGTGCAGCATCTTTGCATGCTCAATGACGTGTTTAATGTCACCTTTCCCACTGTAAATCATCCCTGAGTAAATCCACAAGGGAGAGTGGTACTAGGAATTAAGCAGGAGAGAAATAAAATTCATGACCATGTGGTTCTATCTCAGGGAATTTGGTACGTATTGACAAGAGAGATTCACACCTGACGGGGCCGAGAGCTAATTTGTAGTAGGGCTGTTTATCTTCTGCCTGAAAGGAATGCTTTTTCATATTTAATGTGCATTTTCCTCATCTCTCTCCTTGTATGTGTTTGTGATTTAATGTGGCTAAGGGTACCTCTGGTTTTGCCGCTTGGCAAAATGTAGATTCAAATTTCATGTTAATTCCAAATCCTGGGCTTTTTGCTATGAAAAAGTAAAGGTGGGGGGGCGGGGAGCAGGTTGGTCTTCAAAAACTGGATTTAATGTTTTCATTGCACAAGGCGCTGTCTTAGGTAGGGAGCATCTGATCTCTTCTTGCAACATTTGTTTACAGTTTTGAAAAGAGAAACGCAAAAAAACCCAACAGAATTACTATGCTAAACCAATACAGTAAATGACCAAACTGATCTTTTGTACTATTTGTCTTCCAACATTCCAGGTGGAAATCATCCAGTACATTTATATGTTGATTTATTACAGTGTGGAGTATTAAAAAAAAAAAGAGAGAGAGAGAAGCAGTAGGGGGAAAAAAAAAAAGGTAAAAGAGGAAGAATGAACTCAAAAAGTAAGAATTCTTATTTAAAATAATAAACTCTCAAAACACTACCTTCCAGTTTCGAGAGGCACCAGTATAGCAGCAAGGGGCCCCAGTTCTCCCTCCTCCACAGCCGAACAGTGTCCATACAGAGGTGCAGCCACTCAGACGGTGACAGCATCCAGCATCCTCACAGCAATTAGCAGTGTGACAACGGTGATGATGGCAGTAGGTAAAACTTCCCAGTACTTAAAAAGCTGATAGCGCTTTAGCCATCAGTTCCCACACTGATAAATGTACTAATGACTCGAAGTGAATTTTCTGTCCATAAAATGGCTCCTTTAATGCCTTCACCTAATTCCTCAGGTGCACCATCCCCTGTCCATCTGTTCCCTACTGAAACCTTCCTTTTTTCCATCCCCCCTGATTCCACATCTAAATAGTGACTGCAATAATTTTTGTTTCTTTTTCTTTCCCTGGTATTTATTTACTCTTGCACACAAATTCTTTTTGAGTTTTGAAGGAAATCTTGAGGGTCTGCCTGATGGCTTTGAAAGGGGATGGTAGCTAATGGAATCTAGCTATCATTTGTCTTAAAAACACCGATGTGTAATACATTGCTTCTAAATTTACAATTTTCTTTCCCTCTCATTTCTGGAGATCTTTCATTAGTGCCAACTGCATTTTTTCAGAGAGCAATGACCTACCTTTTTACTAATTTTTTTTTTCCAGTAGGGAATATAACTAATATAATAACTTCCATCAGCAGGTGCAGGAAGGTGAGTAATGCGCAGGGCTTTCAGGGTTCTGCACCTTTTTCCTGACCTAGAGGCACTCCAATTTATGAGGTCCAAAGTCTTTCTTTTATATCTTCTGAACTGGAACTGAGGGAAGTAGACATCCAACCCTACCGAGACTGAAAAGCTTGCTTAGATAGCCTCCTGCTCGTGCATGCTGATGTCCCCACTTAACATCGCCTCAAGTTTCATAGCAGTATAATAACGACTCTTTGGAGGTGCCTTTATAAGCTGCATCTGTACCTGCTTCCCAGCCCAGGGTGCATGTGCTCACACCCATATGTCAGCATGCACCTTGCTAGGGTGGGCTCTGGTATATGGACCACGTGCCTGCGTTTTGTCTGCATCTGCTTTGGAGTACCAAGGAGAATAAGTGGCTCAGAAAAATCTGATTGACACCAGTAGTTTTAAGCTCATGCATGTCTAGCTACTTGTTCAATTTGTTTAGTCCAGTGGTCTCCTTTATTAGGAGCCTTAGGGTTTTTCTTTTGATTTGGCAAGATGATTATAATGAGAGCTCCTTAGTCGCTACTACACCAGGGTATCTGCCCACTTGCTCTCAGCCTCTGCTCTATAGCTTGTGATTAATGTAAAACAGTCAGATGCCCTTCAGATCAGTCGAATTTGGGGATTCTATTATAAACATGAAAAGCACGCTGACCGCACAAAGCCCTTGGTGGTACCAATTAAAGACAGCGTCATTCAGAGTTGGCACTTCTTGTGCCGCTGCCTTTTTTTTCTTTCTTTTCTTTTTTTTTTCCCTTTTTCTTTTTTCTTTTCATAGCAAATCTTTCCATGGCAGTGGTGGCCCCTTTACCTCCCCACGCATCTGTGCCACGCTCCAGCCCCAAGGTGTGACTTCCTTGGGCGGTGGGGAATCACCTTGCTTTCCACTCTTGCTGCAGAGTTTCTGTGCCCCTTAGCTAGCCCTCCATCTGGCCAGATGCGAGCAATGGGATTTGAGTGCACTATCTCCACATGTCACCACAGAGAGATGGCCTGGACTGCCCCTAGCAGAAAGCCCTGTGGTGTCCCTTCCCTGCTGGTGCAGCGGCTCCAGGCTGCCACCGCACATCATTTGATGAATTTCACGGTAAGAACCCAGCTCAACATTATCAACATTATTTTATTCCAGTCAGTATTCCAAGTATTCCTTGAATGTCACAAGTGAAGAGCCGGATTATTCGCAAAGTGTCCGGTGTTAAATCCTATTTACATGCAAAAATTGTGCCAGCTTACCCAGAGGTTAGATCAGTGCAAACTCCTTCTGTGTGGACTCTTCTAAACTAATGAGAATGACCTCCCATAATTTCTTTAATTAAAGAACAACAACAACCTAAATCAAGATAAAACATGCTTCATATTAAATAAGGTTGGCCAAGCAAATGGTTTCGCATTGCTAGAAATGCTGACTGTACTTTTTACACCGACTGGATTTCGCTAGTGCTTTGGGCAGAGTGAATCTCAGCTCCGGTTTCTGGCTGCTGGTCGAGCAGCTGCAGCAGTGAGAGGGTGTTACACCTGCCCCCACCAAAGTCAACAGAGGTTCTGCCTCTGCCTGTGAGGTGGCCAAGGTCTCTCTCCAACACACACATTGTGTGTTAAATCCCATGCACCACTTCTGGTATTTCACAAGTTCACATAAAGTGCCTGGGTGAAGACAAAGCACTATTTTTCATGAAAGTTACTCTCCCTGCCCTGCATTATGTTTGTCAGAAAGGAATAAAACTGCACCATACAAGAGCAGAGAAAAAAAATCCTTTATTTCTGAAATTTCATCTTCCAGAGTCGGGCTTTTTCTTGTGTAAGGCTCTCCATAAATCTGGAGCCTTGTAACTTTGATCTATTCACCCTCTGTCTACAACATATACTCCGGTGGCACTTCTTACTTAATGGACTACAAGGAATTGAGGAACCCTCATGAAAGAAAAGGGAAAAAAAAAAAAAAATTAGGTTTTTTTTCCTTAAAAAAAAGACCTTTAAAAGCTACTTGGATTACACTTCCAGTGGTGAAGGCAATGGCTATCCTCCTTCCTCTCCCTGCTGATTCAGGGAACGGCCGAGCAGTAGCATTGTTTGCTGTATTCCCATCCAGCAACAACAATCTCATCACAGATCTTGTGACCATCTAAGATCATCTTGTTTATCTCAAGATATCCCCTTCTAATCCTGCTGTTTTCTAAGTTTCCCCTGAGAGATGATTATTCGGCTGCTTTTTACAGACCTAAACCCTTCACTTGCTTCTATCACCTGTTCATGTAGGGGTTGGTGTCTTCCCACAGGACCCTCCCTAGCCATGCTCAGACCCTCCTGAAAGGGGCTCTGTGCCCAGCGGAGTCGTCCAGAAAAGCTGTCCCGTGAGGCTATGGGACGTCAGTGGTGCTCACTGTGTTTGCGTCTTACTCCACCAAGAACCTTACCAACAAAATCACTGCGATTAATCCTGCAGAGAATACGGGCGAAACTGGAATGCGATTTTCTTCTCAATCAATATAATGGAGCTACCACCAATCCTTTAATAATGTTTTATTCATGGATGAAAAGATACTGGAGTCCCAATACGTTATAGCCATTCACGTTTAGACCTGTAAATGAACCCCAAAATAATCATAATATTTTGTTGCCTGCTACACGTAGAGTACACACTCAGTTTACCAGTATATAAATCGGAGATAAACTGCATTTAATCCCATTAAGCATTAAAATGTAAGCAAACAAAGTGACTAACAAAATACGGCGGGGTGGCAGAAAAAGAAAATAAGCTTAGAAAATAATTGGTTCTCAGGAAGTTAATGAAAGTTTGTAGTATGCTTTTTATAAGAATAGAGTTCAGAAGAGATTATTTTTTTTTTGAAGTGTTACTCACAAATCTCCCGTATCCACAATAGATCTTTTGTTAACTGTACCTGCACATCTATTGTGTACGACAGCCTAATAAAATGAAGTCATTTTAATAAACATTGTATCAGAATATCCTATCTTCTATGTGGCAAAGCGAATTTCCACCACTGAAGGAAACATTTAACATTCTCGCCATTTTAATACTTTTAATAAATATTTGCAATTCCTGTGATAATGCGTAATGGCAGAAAAATGCATTGCCTCCAAAATTTATGTGGCTGCTGGCAGGTGGCCATTTTCCAATTTTCTGTCTCGCTAATATACGTTTATTATGTATTTCTAAGGGGTTTTTTTTTTTATTTTTTTTTTTCCTCCCCCCCCCCCAGTATTTGGCTTGCCATAAAATTGCTGTTTCTTTTACAAAAGAAAGCGCTCGTGACAAAGAAATTCCAATTGAACCTAAAACTGACAAATGGACATCTGCTGGCCAAACCAGAGAAGAAAAGCATTTGCCTGACATAGCTTTTAGTCTGATCCCCTCCCATCAGCCGGAGGAGCCACAATATGTTTGGATCAGAGACTCATATTCCAAACTGATAACGAGGATCAGTTCTCGCTTAGTAATATTTTCTGAAGTGTGACATTGCATTGCATCATGTTACGCGTGACATGACAAGAAGTAACATAACGTTACATGATGGGTTATGACATAGGGAAGTAAGATGCAAGTTAATGTTATGCATTACAGTTATTTATTTATTTTTCTAAACTGTTGGAACAGAGCAGAGGATGAGCTGTGAGTGGTCTCTTCTATGCTGGCTTTCTACAACAGCCATCATTATAGTATCTGAGCATCCACCAGCAGATAATTAAGCCTCTATTGACAGCTGAAATCCTTGAATCTTTCAATAAGCACATACCGTTCTCTGTATTTAAGTAGCAGTATTCATTTGAAGAGCAAGGGAGCAGTGACTCTAAGTATGAAGCATAAACAGACAGGCAATAAGAAGTGGTAAAACTACTCAAATGATACATACTTATCCTCTAAATGGAAGGAAGCTGATTTTGTAAAACTCTTTATTGCATTCGTAACAAAGCGGGGGATATCCTGTATCACAGTGCATGTGCTTCTTGAAGATCCTTTCTGGTAGAAAATGGTGTTCAGAGAGCACGATTTGTTATCAGGGAGCTATTTACGATGGCCAAGATAGAAGGGCACTGAATAAATATCTATTGCTCTCAGGAACTGAAACATGATGGTGCAATAGATGGAAAGAAATATCTCAAACAAGCAGAGGAACAGAACCTCCCTACCAAAGGTGGCTGCAAATTCAATAGCTTTTTCTTTTTTTTTTTCTTTTTTTTTTTTTTTTTTTTCCCCCAAAGCTGTGAAGCAACAGGATAATCCAATTAATAATATACTGTAAGGGAAGGAAAATATTGCCAGCATGTTGGGGGGGTTTCTTAATATGCATGAAAGGGATTTTTTTTTTTTTTTTTTTTTTTTTTATGCATAAGAAGTGGATAAAATAAGACCAGCTAGGAGGCCTTTTCAGCCTTCCCTGCCAACGAAACCGGGGGCAGATTAGTATTATTACTTTCTACCATTGCTCACATGGCGTGTAGCCACTAGTAGACTCCAATTCTGTTGAGAGAACCCGATATATGCAGCATTGTGAAAATGAAACTTGGACTGCTTGCACACATTGTTAGTCTTGTGAACATCCTCCCCTGCCCCCACCCTCTGACTGAATTAAATTTTCTTTGTTTGTGATGCACACACAAAAAAATAGGGGGATAGTATGAAGAAATAATTGAACAAAATACCGATATATCTTGGGCGCCCCGCGGTCAGATTTTCAGTGGGGCTGAGCAACTCTTTTTTCAACCACTTGAGAAAGAAAATCTGTATCTAGTGCCCTGGCAACAGGAAGGTTCTGTTTTGGGGCTCACCAGCCAAAGCTCTGCTGGTGTCTTGGTGCCCTGGAAATCATTACTGACCATGCAGGTGACATGGAAGAAATTAAAGATTGATGGCTGACTTGTAATGAATTAGGAGTTAAAGGTACAGAGTGTTTTTCTTATATATAATTTATATTTATCTGCTGTCAGACTGCATTCCACTTATCCTGGCCCTGTTCCAATAATGCATTAGCATTACTGCAATTAGTGGGAGAAAAATGAGCTTTCATCAACCTGTATTTCAACAGGACTTTGGGACTTCTGCAGCAGGTTACAGGATTTCTTGCACAAATAGATGGACTGTTGTTAAGGCTGATGCTGATTTGTGCTCTTCCTCTTCTCCATCTATTATTTTTCTGTGATTATACTAATTCCTGGAATGATAAATACAGTCTCCCTAGCAAAGGAGGAAGTCTGCCCTGTATCTGTGCTGACAACGTCAGGAGAGGTCGATTTTCCTCATCAGCTATTGTTAAATATGCTCAAAACAACTACTTGGACATAAAGATACGACAAAAGGACAGGTTGTTCTGGCTTCCCAGTTGCACTCTGTGCAGTAGAAGAGGTGCAACAGTGCATGGCCGCAGAAGTGAATACTAGGTCTTTCTGCAAAGGACCACTGTATCTTCAGTGCTTGGTTTGAAAAAAGGGGCCAGTCCCCACCAATTCGTTGGGTTTTTTTTCCCTGATGCAGGCCTTACAGATAAATATATCGATGTCAGTGGCAGGTATAGACAGGTGGGCATTTGCTGAACCTACAGTGGCTCAGTGAAGCTCGGCAGGCTCAGTTAGGTGTGGTATAAAAAAGAAGAGGACCGTTTGCTTTGATGGAAGCCGTGGCTAAACCCTCAGGCTTTCCCCGTCGTGCCCGACGGAGTGTATTTGCTCAGGAAAAGTCGCAATTCGCGTTAGATTGCTAGTTGGCACTTGACTGTAATTCACAGAGCAGCAAAGGCTACAGAGGGTCTAGTCAGGAGCAACGCAGCTGAGGTGTACGGAACAGCTGCTGGGGCACACAGGCTGCACTGGAGTTAATCTGCTGCCATCTTACTTTATCTTGGTCGGGCAGCGCGTTCCTGTCTTCACCGAAGCAGCAAAGTGACTTTTCATTATGCAAACAACTGTTGCTTCTTGGTCTAGGGAGCCCTCAAAAAGAGTAGTGAGAGGGTGTCTTTCAACTGAAAAAGGAGAATACTGCAAGCAGTTAACTGAGAAACAGGACTGGCTACTGTACAAGAGGTTAAAATCTCTAATTTGCTGGGGAATTAGGCATAAGTTGCTTCCTTGTCTGCATTTTATTTTTTTTTTTTCCCTTTACTTGACCTGTGTTGGCCCCAGTTCAGGAAAGAATCGCTCTTTGGAAAAGTGCTTACTGGATTTAATGTGAACGTTTCAGTGCTTCCCTGAACAGTCCTGGAGACTCTGCAGCACTGGATGTGTAGATGACAAAGGCACATTTTTCACTGATGATCATGGGCTTATGCCAGGAGTAAAATTGCAGTATGGAAGTGATCAGCTAGAAATAGTCTTTGTTTTTCTTAAACTGAAAATTAACTGCGTCTAACTCTTTTTTTTTTTTTTTTTTTTTATGAGAACCATCCATCCATTTTGAAACTATTTCAACTGAAAACCATGAGAATTCGGTGCAAACTTCAGTTTTCCACCAGAACTTCTCAGCTGTCTGAAAAATTATGGCAGTCTCGAGTACCTGCCCAAAAGATAATGATTTTTAATAAACACTGTAATTCTGTAAACTCTCTGATATATGTTTTCATATATAAATTATATACTACCCAATTGATACAATTTATTAATATGTACTTGTATACATTATTCATTATAGAGTGATGCTATCATATTATTGAATAATACAAAGAGTATTACACAATTATATAAAAATCTATAATTAGTATTTGGGATTCAGGAGGAAAAAAAAAAGGTAATGATTTTTCTTTGCAATGGACAATAGGCAAATATTGTTGAGGTGCTACAGTGCAGCATCGGTGCAAGTTTAAACCTCTGTATCATGATCAGGTTCACTACTCCAACCCCTCCTCCTGCCACCCAAGTCAAAGTGCAGCTCAGAAATTTGCTCACAAGTTCCGTGTTCCCAAATGGTACGCTTTTCTACGGACTTGTTTTGTCGAATTGATTTCTCCTTCCTGAATTTACAGCCACACTGCTGCCTTTTTAGAACTGCTTTGTGGACTTGCTTTCATAGAATATTTTGGTGTGGTTAGTCCGTCTCACATGAGAACCACCTGTATTTTGTTGCCATTTATTTTATTAAGTGGAGGATACATCATTAAGCTTTTCTGTTGCTCGTGTGCAATACAAGTTGATAAGAAGCAGATCTTTGAAGAAATGGAGAAAAGCAGATTAAAGATTACCTGTCCCCTCGTGGTTAGCTTTCTCTTGGATGAAGTGGAGAATTTGTGAGAGGACACAAGTGGGTGATACAATCATTTCTCTACCAGTAAGCTGACTGTATCGGTGGTCTGAATCTTAGCATCTTCGGATAATGATTTCCTTGTGAGAGGAATTCACAGATACATATTTCTGACTCTGGTACATGCTGTTTCCTTAGCGATGGACTTGGATTACAGTCCAACTCTGCTAGGCCCATTGACAAAGTATAATAATTAATCTAAACTTTTTTTAGGGGAGTGCACTAGTATTTTCAGATCAGGATGCTCTCGAAAAGGGACACCCGGGAAATTTTAATGTCACAGTACAAAGTTTGCCTCAGGTATGAAGGGCAGGTTGATGAACGGGAAACAGATTGCTAAAAAAAAAAAGACATTTGTGCTGCACTTAGCACAAAGGATGCACTTGAGTAGTGAACCTGGTTGTCATACAGAGATTTAAACTTGCACCGCATCCGAGCACCTTGACCCTTTTGAACCTCTGCTCTCAAAACCTGCAGGGGTGCATGTGCAGTCACCCCAGCAGTGAGCGCACGGCTGATGATTTCATCCATGTCAGTGAGTTTAGTTTGTTTGCAAAAGAGTTCTCAGAAGTAACTTTTCATTACAGAGGGTGGCCATTAAAGAAAAAGAAAACCACAAAACCTCACAAAAACCAGCAAGGAAAACCACCTGAAACCAAGGAAAACTGTGACACTTCTCCATGTATCTTCTTTGGTAAGTATTTCAAGTGCTACCTTGTAGGAATAGACAGCGGCAGATGGCGGCAATAACTGTACAGAACAGCTTTTTCTCTCGCTTGTTTTACGGTGTGGCCCGATAGTCTTCCTAAGAGATATGCTTGTACACTCTCACCGTTTCTCTTAGGATAATCAGTATAGGTAGGTAATAATGCATAGCAACATACAATTAAAAATTAATAGTGAAATGATTACATTATTCTCTTCTGGCAGAAAACCCCCTCCGCCTTACAACAAAGGCCTTTAAAGCACTTTAAACTTTGGCTGTTTTCCAAACTAGCTAATTAACACTCCACCTAGCAGTAACTTCTGTGAAGCCGACATGCTATTGCCAGGCAGGAACTGCTGAGTGTCCGTCGAAGAGGAAGCGGGCAGGTGACTGGGAAGGCTCTGCCCAGCAGCCCTCTGCCCTCAGCTGTGCCAGTAGTACCACACCAGGACAACCTCTCAAATGGCAACAGTGTGGCAAGTCAGGCTTTTATAGCATCGGAATAAACCGTGACATTCAGAACTGACAGACGATGTGCTGGGCAGTCTGGGGAGAGCGGTTTTGCTTTCCTCAACACCAAAACAAAGGCTCTGCGATGTTACATATATTATTCTGATCGCAAAAGTATCTTGCATTAGGGCTTTCAGCGTGAGATAATTGACCTTGACGTTGCTTTCAGCTAAGGGCACATAACTCTTATCACAGTGACTTATCTTGAAGAAAAGCGTGCAACTGCGAAGAATATTTACTTACTATCTTCCCCCTTTTTTGTTGTTGTTGTTGTTGTTGATGTTGTTATTCTTGAAAACTGTGCACTGCAAGGACAAGTAGGCAGAAGTGTCGTGAGGGATGGAAGGTATTTTATGTGGATGAACACGTGAAGAGGTGATTATGTATTGCTAAAAGTCTAATCCTTGGATAAACTACAGTTTGCTATTAATTCTTTGGACTTGCTTAGCTGCTACTTAACATTTCCACGACTTAACAATTAGATTCTTGAGCTAAGAGTAACTTTTCAACAAAATGTGTAGGGATTAGAAACATTGATAATTATATTAATTAATATTAATGGGAGTGACAATATTTGTAGTCATATGACAAACATGAGGAAAGCAGGGCTTTAATTTTATCAATTAATTCTCTTTCTAATTGCTTTCACTATTCAATTGTCAGAACATGTTGCACTTGCAACAAGGAATGTGTTAAGCGGGTATTGCAAATACCCAAAATTAAGGGGGAAGAGAGATGTGTATTTGTACATGGTATCGTCTGCTCTCCACAAACAGATTTCTGTGGGCTTTGCATTTTCTCCTCTTTGTCTGTTTATTATAAATATGCCAGTTCACCTGGAGTAATGGGATCAGTCTCAGCTGAAAACGCCACTTAGTGAAGAGACCTCCAAATACCCTTCTTCCCACTCCTTCCCATAGGTGCCAGGTGAGTACGGGCCAGCCGGACAGGCAGACCTTGGAAAAAAAAGAGTCCAGTGTGCGTATCTATACCGACTGCTCAGATTTGTTTAATGCGTTTGATTGGATCCAAGTTGTCTCTAGCGCAAGGCAGAGAGCTGCAGTTCATTTGCCTTAATCCTTCCCTGCGCTCCCGTATCCTCATACTGTTCCAACGTCTCCACACGGCTGTAAAACCAACATAACCCACCCTCAGCACTCCCCGGTGTGAGGGCAATCCCCCAGCAGCCCCCTCGCTGAGCATCCCAGCTGCCACAGAGGATTCTTGGCACTGGGAGCAAGGCAAAGCCCTCCCAGTAAATGGGTCCAGCACAGGGCAGAGTCATGAGAAAATGCTCTTGCTTGGTGTCCATCCATTGGGAAAAAAATCATATCCATAAATGTTTTCTGCATAAAAATCTTCATGTCCTGGAACAACTCTCCTCAGAGAGATTTCAGCCCATAAAGAAATCTTAAGGCGTTAAAGTTTCCCTCTGCACAGAGCCTTCACCACATAACAATCCAAGAGGCCAATAAAACAAAAAATTACTCTCTCCTGGGGTAGATGCAATAAAAAAAAGGGAAAAAAAAAAAAGAAAAAAAGAAAGCCACCAGAAAGCCACCAGCTAAGAACCGTGCCTTTGATGGCTCTGCAGGCAAGACAGCAATAATCTCTACAACTGCTAATCCCTCGTGCGGTCTTAGACTCACTGCCCTCTCAGTCTGTGCCCAGATGCCGAGTGCAATGTTTCAGGGGCTGCTTTTCTTCTCAGCTCATCCCTCCCCTGGTCTCCCTTTAAGACTGAACAAATATCTCACCAAACATTGCACGTGCAGATGAGGGAAGTTATCAACCAGTAAATGCTGGTTTAGTCCCTTTTTGGCTTTTGCCAGCTAAACTGGGGAAAGTTGCTGTCTGCTTGCCTTGGCTCTGCAGATGTTGGGCGCTACTGTGGGAGGGAAAGCGGCCTGGGGAGTCCCTCATCCACACCCCAGTGATTCCAGGGGGACTCACGCATGAAGGTGACGGAATATGCTCAAATTTCACCTTCTTGCCCATCCCATTCCCTCTCCTTGCTGATCCCTGGCATGTTTACATGTATGCATATTTTTAGGATAAAATCAGGAAGCATCGTTCTACCTCGTTGTGCAAAAGCCCCACTGTCAAAAGGCATTGAAGACCCGTTCAGCTGTTTTGTGCTGCTATAAACGTTGCTGCTTCTCTATCTCCCCATCAGGAGACGGAGCTCAGAATTAGTCCTTTTGTGTTTGTTTCCGCTACGCCGGGCTGGACCTGTGAGCCTTTGCTTTTCCCCATCAGGAAGCATAGATTTAACGTATCGAACGCACCAGAATTGCTTAATGAGTGCTCAGTGAATATTAATAAAAGTTTGGATGTGACTCAAGCTACAATGGATGAGAAGTTTGAAAGCTCTGGTTCAAGATTATAGGAGGTTGTGAGAAAATATGGTATCCAGCAGCTAGCATATAGTGCAGATATTTCACTATCCAGGGATCTCTAATTACTAATAATGTACAGGAACAGTATGATATGTCCTTACAATTGCAGAATCCTTTTCAAAGATAATCTTTAATAGTTTATTTGACAACCTGTAAAATTACAGAAAATTATTAGTCTTGGGAATTACAAAAATCCCCATAGTACAGTCAAACAATAAAATTATAATTACCTGTGGGTAATTGAAATTTAACTGTTTTTTTATTGTATATTACACATCAATAGCAACATAAGTTCAAGAGTGTCCCCCTCCCCTCCCTTTTCTTTTCCTTACAGAAGCAAGGAAAATGGACAACCCTGCTGGTAGCTTGTGAGCCCTTGTCACAGAACAGAGCTTGAACAATTTCGATTAAAGCAGTATGTTCGAGACTGTCATTAGACCTGCATTAAATTACATATCTGGAATGTTAAAAATAAAGAGTATTGAAGCTTATTCACAGCCGCCTGTGATAAAGTATGTAGTCAAGGGTTTGATTATCCCTAAAGTTCTTATTTTTCTCTTTTCTAAAACTTATTGTTTCGTCAAACAAATATATAGCACATTTAAGAACAGTATGAGCACATGAGCAGAACTGCTTAAGATGGATAAAGCATTAGCATGTTTTCAGTCTGTGCTTGGTAGTATTGTTTTGTACTATCAATGGCAATTTATCAATTATACAAGAGGGAACAAAGCTCTTTGCCATCCTGTAGCTCCAGAACTACCTATTACAAGGCCCAAGGCTTGAGACCCGTCTCGGACCTCAGGAGGCATCATTTAACGTTAGCAAATGCATTACTAGGTTTTGCCTTCTCCTCTCTCAGTGACCCCGTGGAGGCTGCTCAGTATTCAGCACCATGGCACGTCAGGATTTTTCAGGGCTTTTTTCCTAAACCACGAAAATTAAAACATGTTCTCTTCCCTCCTTCCGAACCAGGGCTCTTGGTAACGAGGCATGACTATTCGCCATGCCTGCTGTCTGCAGCCTGCTCTTCTTGGCTAGTCGGTGAGAGCATCCAGTCCCCTCTTGCCATGTTGCCTGTGACAGTGTTAGAAGTTTTTGGAACAAGCTTAAGGAGACAAGACAAGCTTTTTTGGATGCTGGTCGGCCAGCATAAACCCTAAAATACGGTACGTTTGACAATTAATTATCTATATGACAGCTTCATTATATACTACTAAGATGCGCAATAACGGTGTTTGCTTCTATCCAAGGATCAGGCTGGCTACTTTTATCTGATTCTGTAAAGTGCTTTGTGATCATTATGTGAATATTAATTACTGCACAAGTGAAAATATCTCTGTTTTATTAAGAGTTTCAATTAAAGTGTTTAATACACCGATTTTCTCATGAGAGAGGCATCACAAAGACTGAGTACAACATAATGGCAAGCCAGGTATTGTTATGATTATTATTACTATTATTTATGTATAATCATTGAGGTATTAACTGAAAACTGGGAAGTGGAGTTCCCCAGAACTCACAGTAACAGCTTTTTTAAAACGGAGGAGGCAACCACAGCAAACCACCTCTGCTCTGTGGCACAACTAATGCTGCATACAGCCCGGTCTGGAAATTTGTGACCCTTAATGTTTTTTCCCACATCCGGTGATCAAAGAAGGCAAAAAATTCTGCAGGATCTGTCATTGCCTGCCTTTCTTTAATTTAGGTGCCTTTTCCTCTTCCCACTGCCTTTTTTCTCTGGCTGTGGGTGTGAGGGGCATCCCTCCGCATTAGAGCTGGGATGCGTCTGCTTACCCAGCAAAGCAGCTGGGAAGTTCTCAGGCGAGTGGTATTTGACCACCTTTACAAGGGACCTGAGGAGAGAGATTTTGCCTTCCTAGCTTGTCCTGCCCAGCTAAGGTACTTGTAAGTGTCTTGGCCTCCTGAAAGCTAAAGTGGAGTGTTCATATTAGATTTAAACCAGGCATAAATCTTTCAAAAGGAGAAACCCCAAGAGCGGCTGTATCATCAAAGTACTTAATGGCCTAAGCTACAGCAAAGGAGAGACAGAGCTGGCCCAAAAATCAGGATCCTTATGTCAAGTAGCCGTGACCTCATGTAACACAGTGAGGATATGTAGCTGAGAGAGTTTTGTTTTGCTTTGGCCGTTCCCTAATCCTGCCCCTTGACCAACCTGAAGGCTACAGGAAAGTTCTTCTCCATCCTTATGTCGACCCTAATGCTCTGGCAGATTCCAGATGCTGAGCGCAAATGACCTAAAATAGAAGCTGGAGAACTGTTGTCCACTAGGATTTATATACATGGGACACGTGGAAGCTAAATCTTCCAACCACTAAAACACACCATACTGTAAGACAAAGAGCAAGAGAGAAATTTTCCTGCTTTAAAATTTCTGCTCATGCCATTCACTGAGGCCAATTTTTTTACCATTTTGACTCCAGTGAGAAGCGCTTTACCGACGTGAGCGTTGTACTCTGAGCTGTGATGTGGGGAGGAAGTGAGAGTTACAGATGAGCAATTGTAGCACCATCAGGATTAAAGCCAGGTCACATTTTTTATTTTGATAAAAGTCACTTTTTTTGTGTGTGTGTGTGTGTAAGAATGAGGAAAATACATTGCTACAATGTGTTGAAAACAACCAAAAGGTTATTATTTGCTCCCAGAAATATGATTCAGTTGGAGAGACCCAAGTCTTATGGTAATGGGAAAATATTTTTGAATGAAAACACAAGCTTTTAGGGATGGCCACTGACACTTGAGTGCAATGTAAATGAATAGGGGGGTCCCAAGGGGGCTTCAGGGAGCTCTCACGGAAAGCACTACTAATGGGCCTCATTTTGCCCCCATCTGTAGGGTGCTTGAGCTCACAAATATTCAGGTGAAAAAGACTGCAAGCTTCCATAGAATTTGGTTAGGCTATATCTTGTTTTCCACATGCATGAGGTTAGAAATGCTAACAAAAGAGTCAATCCCGGCCTGCCCTGCAAAAGGGAACAGCTCACGTTTGGGAGATTGCAAAAGCCTTTGGAGTGTGTGGATGTTGTTACTTCCTGATGGAGCTGTCCCACGAAGACAGGGGTGGGAAGAAGAGATTGGCCTTTAACTAAAGCAGCTGGAGTGAAAATAAAAAGGTTAGTGTAAAATTTTTTTGAAAGTCAACTGCAATAAAGTTCTAGGTGGTTTTTTTTGAGAACCTAAAATTACAACTTCATACAGAGCCGTGGAGACCAACCACAGCATTTCAACCACATTTAAACCCAGAGAGCCTGGCTGGTTGGTTTTCAGAAATTTCACTAAGTTGACCTGAACTTTTAAGGATGAAAGAAAATAAGAAATAATTGAGGAAACATTCAGCAAAACCCTCTCCTCAAAGCCAAACGTATAGTTGTAAGAAATACTCTATAAATTTATTAGATTATCTGGTAAAAGACCCAGAGAGCATTCTGTCCAAAAGCCAAATCACACCCCCCCCACACACACACACACGCACGCACACACACTTGTTCCCAAATGACAGCCACCGAGTCCTTCTTCGCTACCACCTTCAGCTTGCTGGAGCACCGGTGTCAGGAAGGCCTCGATGCTGTGACACAAATTGGCCACTCCTTAAAAAAACAGAACTTGCTCTTAAGCAGTGTCTTGTATCCAGATGGGGGCGGGGGGGAAGGCCAAAACTCTGTTGCGTGGTCTTTAGTCAGTGAACGCTCTACCCAGAGATTTTGCTGCACTTAGCACAAGGTTTTAGAAGTGCAACTTTTGGGTGTGTAGTTTTTCAGGGTTTTGCTCCTTCTGCTGCATGACGGCTGCAGGAATGGGAGCAGGCTGGGACCAAGCCATCAGAGATGGTGATTAATTACAGAACGGGCTTTTCTGAGCCTCTTCTCATTTTTGTGTTGTTTTCATTCTCGCCATTTGTAAGCACAGAAGAGTTTGAGAGCATAGGTGGAGGCTGTGCCTGAATTATGGCCTAGTGAGCACGAAGAGAAGGGCTGGACATGCCTGTTTCTTGCCTCCGGGCAGCTCTACGTTATGCCCAGCCAATGATAGTACCAAGCAGTTATTTATAAGGAGATCTGGATGTCCATTTGCTTTCCAGCAGCGCGGGGCTGCTTATTGTGCAGCACAGAAAATTACCTCAGGCCTTGTTAGGCTCTTCTGTTAAAATATATGCTACAATGTGGGTTACTTATATGTCCCCATGACTTGGTGTCCCCCTGCACAGATGAGGGACCCTACTAAGAAGCAGTGTAAATGTTCTAGTCGATGCGCCTCGGCAGAGAAACTGCGCCGCAATTTCTTTTTTCCTTCTCTTCTTCCTTTTGCGCGAGCTTCCCGTGCTAGCAGCTAACCATTTCCTATAAGGGAATGGCATTGTGTTAAAGTTATATAGCGTATCATATTAAATTTTATAACAGCTCTTTGTGTTTTGAAAAGACTTGGCGGGGGCGGGAAACAGCATCAATCAGGGAACCACATTTGATAGACTTGGAAGGGGCCTCCTGGGTCATTTTATCCAAGACCTCTATGAAATGGGAAGGATTCTGCAAGATGCCTTTCCCATAAATATCTCTATCCTTTCCTTAAAGACACTGAGTGATTGTGCCATAAGCACCTCAAGCAGGTAAACTCATCTGATTGACCTCACGATCAAAAAGTGGCTCCTAATACTGTATATAAGGTACCATTTTCAATTCTTTCAGCTGTAGCTAAGCAAGAAAAAAGGGCAAATACCCAGTAATGGGCAACAATACAGACGGTGCAAACAGTTTTGCTTTCACTTTACTGCCACCACCTACCATAAATCTGGATGTACCATTGATACGTGGTTTCCCACTGTAGCGTCTATGAGCCTTGTAGTATCTATCTCACTTTGCCTCTGACTTTTGGAGAGCCGACGTTACAGAGTGTAGAAATAACAAAGTCGTACGAGCAGCACTTCGCGATTCGGAAAGCCATTCAAAACCCTATGCCACATAGTTAAAGTATTTATTTCTATTTTCTATTTATTAGAATTTGTGAGTTGTTTCTTGTCAGGACCATGGGAGCCAGGGGAAGCACAGGGCTTTCTACGGCTCCGTCAGAGTGTCAAAGAAAAATTTTCACTCTCCTCCAACGATCGTGCATACTGAAAAATAAATACCTGGTAGCTGAGCTGTTTGTTGTTGCAATAGTCATGCATCGTGTGCTGGTTATGGCCCCACACCGCTCTGCCTTCTTTCTCTCAGTGAATATTGGGAGAAGTGTCATTTTGTGTAGATGTGTTATTAAATCACAGACACGTTCATTTCTGGGAGCTTCCTGAGCTGCACAGAAACTATCTTTGGCTTGCCTTTTTTTTTTTTTTCTCCTTTTTTTTTTCTCTCAATCCTCTTTTCTTTTTTTTTTTGGCAAGTGCTGAAAGGTGATAAGAGAGCTGAAAGCCACGTGCTCTGCCACCTGTTTGTGTCAGGCATATGGAAAGGGGTTGTCTCAGGGTGTCCATGGTCACCTGGCTGACCATTACCTCATGCATTCTGCATGGAGGCAAAAGTTAGACATCCTTCAGCGGCTCTTTGCAGCTCCCAGGGAAAAGCAGATCTTTAAAAGCTGACTATGTCATGGCGGTGGCAGCGAGGCATTGCTGTCAGATATAAGAATGAGCAACAGCTGCACATCAGGTTTTATTGTTATCACCAGCCACTTCCTGAACATCCAGCATCACACCCACACGAGACACCGAGGAGGTCCAGTAAAAGCTGGTGGAAGTGTCTGGCACAAATACTATTTTAACTGCTGCCCAGCCTCTCTTTACGAGACAATCTCATGAGAATACCGCTCACAGCCTGATCCAGAGAAGCGTGTTTCAGACTAGCTGAGGAAGACTCAAGAGGAATTTCTTATTCAGAAGATCTGAGAAAGAAGTTTATAAGGTTGAGGTATCCTGAGCTTGGTTTTAATGTCTTCTCATTGTTCTGGGGTAGATCAGATAATCCTCCTTTGGTTTGGGGGGCTTCTGGTTGTTTGTTTCTTTCATAACTGTACGCAGAGGACTGCTGCATAACGGGCCAGGAAAACTGGAGGTAAGTCCCAGAATCAAAAGGCATAGAAAAGGTGAAGTAATTTAGAAAGATTACGGTGATCCTAGGGTTGAAGATGTTAAGAGTCTCTGCACACCCCCGCCCCAGCTTTTACGACGTGCCTCCTTTGCGCCTCATGCTTTCGTGCTGATTCAGCCTGGCCCTCGTCCTTCTCAGCTCCACGCTAATCATTTCACAAATTGCTTAACATTTATTTTAAATGCCTTCCCTATACGATTAAATAAATGCCGTCCTTTCTTTGACGTGCAGAGTTTTAAAATATTTGTTTAGCATTTAATCACATAGAAATACAGGCTAAAATACACTTCGTCCAGTTGTTTAAGGGCACAGGCTGGCGAGATCTTGACAATTCAATCTGATATTATGAAATCACAAGGGAATGTGATTTCAGTACCCATGCCAAGAAAAAGGATACAAAACCTAACAGATCTGCTGTTCATTGCTTACATTCTTTTCAGCCAGTGTCTTTTTCTCACTGAATCACTGGCTCAGACTCCCCTCATAATAGTGACAGACATTCCCAAGCCCGGCTCACCCCTCGCTCCCTTCTTGCATTAAATTCCAGCTTCAACCTCCACTGAGGTGATCTGAAGCCCACACAGCATTTGCTTACACTTGATCTTGGGTACTTGCTCCACATGACAGAACCGGGTCCGCTCCCTTCACGCTGACCTGCATCAGTCCCACGTATCCCCCATTTCCCGCTTGGTGTTCCTCAGTTCCCTACATTGTAAATCCTTGGGGAGATTTGGGTTTTTTTTGTTCTTCTAGTGTTAGTATTATTTTGGATGGAGGGTTCTTTTTAGCACGGAATGCTGACCTGTAACTGTGATGTTAGGTACTGCTAAAACCAAAAAGTTCATTTGCATCAGGTGCACCTAAAACAACAACGAAATATAGCATAGAGACTTTCGGATCCTGTTCGGTGCACAAACGCCAATCAGGAACAAATACGGGGCTGTATCTTGCAATCCAGTTTGCTATTTACAACAGAACACGGCATACCATTTAATTTAAATTTGCAGTATGCTCTGTGTAATTAATGCTGTGCAGTGCCTAGAAAATCCTGATTTCTTAATGCGATACAACGCATGCATGCTGAGACCATTTTTTTTTAAACTACTGTATCATTTTGGAACATTAATGGGGAGGCACTGCCATTAAGCAGGAAAAAGAGCCGTGCTCGCTTGCTCTTTATGAAACTTTCATGCAGCTCCCCAAAATATGATGCAAACTACGGGTTTGTTTTAAAAGAGGGAGGGAGTCAGAGATTTAATTTTCCCTTGACACAGCATGATGCCTGAATAGCCGTGCAGCGATTCCTAAATTATGTGCATTTCATTCCTGGGAGTTGTGAGCATTTTGAATGGGCTGTTGTTAAGTACAGTACACAAGCATAAATACTCAAGGGAACAGCTTGCTGAAATTTTGGCATGAGCAGAAAGCTGATATCTATCATGGTAGTATCCGAGCACGTAATAATAATGCGTATTGATTTGTCGGCCACACTAAAGAGAGGGTTTTGGTATTCTGGGATGAGAACTGCTAAACTTGGGAATATCTTGTGCGATTATAATAAGCTATGGTATTTGTGTGCTGTGGTTTTGGCAGGGACAAAAATGTTCTCATGTTAATCTTTAGGCCTGTGAGACCGGCGGGGGGGGGGGGGGGGGGGGTTCCTTTTTTGGGAAAGAAGCCAGGAACCGAACGCAAGGAAAAGACAATGAAATAATTAACAAAAAATAAAGCACGGGGATTTAACGTTGGG